>CM021110.1:434951896-435213851 GCA_007115665.2 Sequoiadendron giganteum | reverse complement strand
CAAGATCACCTGCATGCAAATGGATACCTGTCACATGCAAAAGACATGCAAAACCAAGAAGATGTTCTGCAAACCTCAAAGTGTAAAATGCATTATTAGGATCTCAGTTATTACAAAGAGATCAATCCTTATGAAGGAGATCAAGAAACCCTAAAAGGGAAACCCTAAATGAAACCCTAGTGTGCACACTTAATAATTAATAAATGATTATTAATGCGCCTAAGTTTAGCTTAAGCAACTAGAGGAATAAGTGACTTAATTAATTAACCAGTATGATGTAATTAATTAAGCGTAATAAAATATTACTCTAACACCCCCCCTTAAGATGAACTTAGGAAGAAGCTAAAACACTAGAATAAGATGCATGCAAGAAAAGATGGGTCCCGGCAACTAGGCCTGATCAGGTACCCATTTACAAATGCAAGAAAGAGGTAGAGGAGGAAAACCCAGTGGGACAAAACACCCCTACAATGATATGACATGCTGCAAAGAAGCACTGGAAGAACACTGTAGAGTAACACTGGAACCGCAATCTGGCAAGCAAGGAAAGATACTTCTGTCTACAAGAAACCATATCGGAATCATAATGATGCAACAGCAGACCCGATGCCACGGAACAGTCGAAAACTCCAAACGGGAACAACTCTAGAATCTATGAAGTAGCAGTCAATTATTAAATGATGTATCACTGAAAATGAAGTGCAATGATGCAAGAAGCACTCTCCCAACTGTCAAAATATCCAAGTAATCTCCAAAACACCCATCGGGTCAAATCTGGAATAACGAAAAACTTGTGACAGATACAGAAAAAAGTGCATGGACAGCAACATAGAGCTCCTCAATACCTTTCCAACGCCGCAAAGATAGCGAAAATCGGAGATCGTGGCAAAAAGTTATGAGCTCAGAAGCATAAAAAGTACATCTGACTTCAACCAGCAATAAATGCAGTAAAACAGGAAAATACTGAAAAATAAATAGTACCACAGGATAGTGCTCGGAACCAGCTTTCCGGCGATATCTCGTTTTCCCAATTTCGATACCGTATGCCCAAGTTATGCAAAAAAGAAAAAAATTGCTTCTTTAAAGAAAACTAGGGTTAGGAGGGGCAAGGAGGGGCCGTACGGACGCTGACGTCAGCGGTTCAGAGGCATAAATTTGACGGCCTGCAGACCGTCGTCGCAAAAAATCGGCTTCCCTGCAGAAAAATTTCGGCCCTTGGTCACCCATGTGACCGTGGGCGCAGAGCAGGGGGCTGGGGCGGAGCAGGTGGTTCTCCATGGGACCGGCGGCCGAGGATGAGAAGCCCTCGGGGGCTGGGCGGACCCAGTGGCGGGTGGGTTGAGCGCCGCTCAGCGGTGGCGGACCGGCGGCCGCCTGGTGGCCGCTCGGTGGCCGCCGGGCGGCGCTTTTTTGCAAAACTGGAGGCGCGAAAACCAAAGCCGATTTCGTACCTTTTCCTCGATTTTTGTGCCGTTTTCGCTTCAAAATGCGTGCTGGGGAGGCCTTGACAAAAAAATTTTGCCTCAGAAACCAACTGCTCGAAAATGGACGATTTGACAGGCGTTTCTAGGGTTTTGGGGCACTGCGAACGCGATGACGACGTCTGTTTGAGCCCATAGTGTCCCGAAAATTTGGCTACCCCCAGATCTTGCAAAAAACGATGCCTGTGGAAACCCTTGCACTTGAAACTCACTGAGAAGCCATATCTTTAGATCATGAACAGGCAGCTGCAGGTCTGGAGCTCTGATACCATGTTAGAATCCAAGATCACCTGCATGCAAATGGATACCTGTCACATGCAAAAGACATGCAAAACCAAGAAGATGTTCTGCAAACCTCAAAGTGTAAAATGCATTATTAGAATCTCAGTTATTACAAAGAGATCAATCCTTATGAAGGAGATCAAGAAACCCTAAAAGGGAAACCCTAAATGAAACCCTAGTGTGCACACTTAATAATTAATAAATAATTATTAATGCGCCTAAGTTTAGCTTAAGCAACTAGAGGAATAAGTGACTTAATTAATTAACCAGTATGATGTAATTAATTAAGCGTAATAAATTATTACTCTAACATATATCACTATGGCTCTCTCAAAAGACAAGTTATGGAGTTATTTAGAAGACAAGAAGGTCACCATGTAGACATAATGGAAGTAAGGTATGGACACTTATGGCCAGAAGGACATCCAAATGTGGATGTGCTTCTGAGGGCTCTACACGAATTTCATCAAGAGATTGCAGGGGCCAGAATAAGGAAGCTAAACACAAGAGGCAAGCAGATTGACCTTCAGATGAGGAGCTGACTGCTGCATAGGCCTTAATTGTTTTGAGTGGTGAACATGGGGCATTCTAGAACACTCTGTGGATAGTCCTATTTTGCATATCCTTTTGATCAGTAATTGTTGTATTTATATATGTGTAGTAGAGTATACTTGTATATGTTTTAGTATCTATATGATGTAACTGATATCTTTTTGATACAAGGATGATGGATCTCCTCTGGTCTCATTTAGTTGAGGCTATCTTTATTATCATGTAAAGGGGAAGATTAAGGGTTTTTTGGATACTATCTGGTTTTTGATACATTGTAAAGGGGGGGTACTGAACTATTGCTATGTGGGACGCTTGGATATGATGTTGGGATGAACAATCTGTCTCTATGATCTGTATTTTCTACTTACTCTATACTTAATAAACACAAAATTTATGCATGTGTTTGTAGTATAACATGGAACCTACAATTTACCTACACTTGATGCAATGCAAACAAGATCCTCATAAAAGTGTTGGGAAATTTTCTTCTCACTTATTTTCTTTGATTACCCACTTGATCTTTCAACCTTATAATGGATTTTTCCAACCTGTTTTAATTAAAAATATCATGTCATATATCCAAAAGCACATGAAAATTCAAGACTATCATTCTCTTTCTAACTTATCCCTTGTTAACATTAGGTTGAAAAAATATTTCTAAAGCATCCTCACGTTCTCTATAATGACCCTTCTACTACCGTCCACCCACAAATTCCCTTGATGACCTTTCCCCAAACAATAAACCTTCTTCTCTTCCATACAATCATGAAGACATCCTACACATGTTTTACTAACCCTCCAAAGCATATCCTAGTCATTGCCTTGAAATATAAGATAATGACCTTTCCACATGTATAATTCATAGAAGCTCCTAAGCATTATATTTCATCCCTTATTTCTTGTACATATCATAAGATGATTGGAAAACATATCAATCATTTCCAAACTCTAAAAATAATATCCAACATCTCATTAATGAGCGTATTATCACAAATTATCCTTATAGTTCACCTCTCTCATCTTATTGTGATGAAAATATTACTCTGGTAGAAAATATCATTTAATAAACATGGCACATATTTCACCTATGATATAAAAGATGACCACTAGTACCTTCTTGTTACACAAACTTCTATACAATATTATATGCATGTATTTCATAGCTTCCCCTTCTCTTGTTGATAGTGTAGAACTTATTTCCCTTCTTGATGATCATCCCCAACCCATTATGGACACCCCTTCTACTAGTCCTAATTATACATATGATATGGTTATGAAGCTCATCCCTTCCTTTAATAGTAGTCCACATAAGACCATTGCAAGTATTCCTCCTCTAAATTCTACTTTCATTGTGGACTTTCTCCACCCTTTAAAGCATTCTATTAACATACTCCCTCTTTCATGATGCACTTGGTTGAATTCTTCTCCAATAATTATGGTATCATTAATAACATAATTGTTGATGGTCATTTCACTTTTATTACTAATTGATTTCTTCTTCTGTTGTGAATTATTATTCTTCCATGATTATTTCTAATGCTACTTTTACCTCCTATTGATATTTATGTATTTGGGATGATGCAAGGCATTGAGGTGTGCCTTTTTTATGCTAGAAAAACCATCCAAGATATCCAATTTTCCTCATTTCCACTATTTTGTATCTCCTCATATTTTTATATATAATCTTCTGTATGTTGTGATCACTCATTTATGCTTTCCTTTTCTTGGTTAGTTAGGGATGATGCAAAGTGTTCTAGTATCTTTACCAACTTCACATTGACCTAATGAGACTATATCCAACCACCTTGTTTTTTATATCCTACTTCCTTATTGTTACTTCCTTTGTGCTTGTTAGTTCATGTTCATGGGGAATGGTGAAAATTACTAATATTCTATAATCTACACACACATAGATCCTTTTATGTTCTATTTGTACGTTTTATTGGTTTACTTTATGATCCTACTCCTCTTATTGAGTCCCTAACATCTTTACTTCTCTTTTTACTTTTTACATATGTTGTATGATATTTCCATGTTGTAGTACTGATTCTTTTATGCCATACATAGTCTCTCATATCTTTATGTCCTATTCTACTTATGTCCTCACTATGGGGGAAAATTATCTATACACATTTTTTGGGCATTCTTTCATTGCATGCTCTCCATTTCTTTCATATTCATACATGATATTATTTTCCAACCCTCTCTTATTAAACACGTTGCTTCCTTCTTACACCTTATTGGGGGTAACTCTCTTGCTTCTTATTCCTTCCTTACATTATACACTCTCTCCTATCCTACAAGGACCATTTTCCTTTCTATTGATACATATTCCTTAAGTTGATTACACCCTTTAGAATACAATCAAGTTAAAGGGGGCCATATATTTTCCTACTACCTTAACCATACTTCCAAGTATCCATTTTCCTTATGGTTCTTGCATCCAATTTATATTTAGATGGAAATTTTAAAATTCTTTGTTAATGAGTCAACCCCCTTTGTTGATGTACACTAAGTGAAGACACACCACACAAGTATGCAAGTGCCTAAGATATAATGATGTGGCATTTGGTAATGTAACGTTGATGCAAGCTCTATGATTCTTTGAAATGGTATTTAAATGTGATATTTGTATGTAAGCTAATGACCTAGGATTGACCTTAAATATAATATCCTAGAAGTTTAATTTGATATGTTTTGACGCACAAGACAACAAGTAACAGTGTCTTTTTGAAAGAGTCAACCTTGAGAATGAGAAATTTAGAATTTTAATGGTGGGATATGATTGCTAGGAAATGTGTGTCAACCTTGCACCTTAATGTTAACAACAACAAAACAATATTTTTGGGCAATAAAACACAAACATGTAATTTTTAAGGTACTAGAGGTTGATTTTGTCCTTTTGAAAAATATCAAAATGGGTCTTAATTGGAGAAAGAAAACTATTAGGAAAAGGGTGTTGCACACCTTACACAAGTTATAATTATTTTAATTATGTAAAATAAATATTTATTTTTGGTGCATCTTTAGAGACATGTTTAGCCACATTAAATATTTATTTAAGTCCACTTGTAAATTTGTATGTGGTATTTGTTAGACAATTTTTGTGTGAGTTTTACATTCGAAAATGTTTAATATTAGAAAAATAATACTAAAAAGTAAATGTTGGATTCAATAGTTTTGTGTACTCATGATTTGGAGGCACATGATTTTACCTTTACCACTTGATTATTTTGTGTGCGCTTGAATCTATAAAAGCAAACACATGCTTGGTGGTTTGGGTTGGATTGTTGGTGTTTGGCTTGTCTATCATTTATATTGAGATCTCTTGTTGAGTTTATATGTGAAGCATTGCATGGGATGTGTAGTTACATGCTTGGACACATTGACGATGAATTGGAGGAGCTTGATATTTTAGATATATTCATGAAGACTTTGTAAGTGTATTGTAATATTTTTTTATTGTTGAATGGTACATTAAGTATGGATGCTTTTAGAGGTTGGTTTTTTCCTCTCTTAAGGATTTTTTTAGGATACATCCTATGTAATCTTGTGGCATGCCTTTGATCCTTGCATGGTTATTTTGTAAGCTTGTAAGCTTGCTTTTCTCTCATAAGGTTATGTAGGAAATGGTTTGATCTAACACAAATTACTATGACATGGATCTCTTTGAGATCTTCAATTAAAAAAGGGGATTAATTGACTACCCAAATCAAAAGTTATCACGAAAAGTTAAGCCTCTTACATTAAAATGTAATAATTTTTATGACCATAAGAGACTTGTAAGAAGGAGTTGCATTTGTTGACCAATTTATACTATATGTTATGATATGCCAGTTAAGACATACTTGATTGAAGATAATAGAGCAAAACTTGAAGTGCCCTAGTTAGTGAGTGGATTATGGCAAGCTTATGTCAAGTGGAAGGAATATATTATTTTTTGTCTTGGGATAATTTGGATGTTGGATTTTGACTAGGGATTAGGCACCACATTTTGGGTAGTTTTTAGCTCATTGGTTTTTTAATTACCATTTCATGGTTTCATGTATTATTTATCTTATTTATTGGGTGCTTAAGATGGAGGTTTCATAGTGAGTTTTGCAGATTATATTATGCTACTTGAATTGTTTCGGATTTCTTATTGATGACTCTTGTAAATGCTCACACTTTGCAAGTATATTGTAATTGTTTATTACTAAAGACTATATTGAGTTGCTTTGAAGTGTGGAGATTTTCTCCCAAAAGAATTTCCGAACATAAATCACTATATTGTGACATATTACTTTTGTGTTTATTTCCTTGTTGATATGTGCTCAATTTAATTTTTTACATACCTCCTCACATATATTATACAGTAAGCCTATTCCACATCTTTATTTTTTCAAGAATTGTAGCATTAGATTAAAACATAAAATAATCTACACCTCTAATCTAAGAAGGTGGATATCTTAAAATTTCAGATCAATCTTATTCTATTGTAAACAAATATTCAAAATAATAGATATGTAATGAAAATCAAATTATAGAAAAAATTAAACAATTAAAAACATGAAGTATTGATATGATTTCTGGATTAAACTGTGTGTCAATTTTTACATCAACGTTTCAGATTATACTCCATGATCCATCATCAGAATGCAATGCAGATAAAGAGGATGGATCATGGAATATGATCCGAAATGTTGATGTAAAAATTGACACACAGTTTAATTCAGAAATCATATCAAAATTAAACGAAATTATATTTCCAATAGTTAAAAAACAAAGTGTAAAACGAAGTAGTAGAAAAAACCGTATGCATTTAAGAGATAAATAGCAATTTTATCTAAAGATTTATCACTCCGCCTTCTTCCTCTCAAAGAATGAGTGCCTCGTGTACTCCACTGGAAATCAACAACTTTTCACTGTCACTGATTATTTGACGTCTCATTTTTGAACTGTCAAACCATCCATTTCTAAAGGCTTCTTGGGCCCTCTTTCAAGATTCGGGGGGTTTATTTGTTTACGCTTCTAGTTACAGATGGCATTTCTCAATTTATGATCTATCCAGAAAATCCATCATGGCTAGCAAAATCAAGGGATCGCTGCAATATCTAATGCTTTCCTACACGATGACATATTCTAATAACGTCAATGGCACACAATTACTCCTACCCGGTTCAACAAAAATTCAGAATCTCACAAACCGTACACTACAAATTTACAATTTATCCTCCACAACAAAAGAAGGGGAATCCACAATTAAAACCAGCAAATTACCACCCAGAAAGGCCAGGCAAGCATGTCGTCGATTTCTAAAGCTCCTAAATGATTCAGATGATACCCATTTCCAAAAAACCCTGAATCTACTGCGAGAATATCCAGAAAAGATCTCATCTTCACAGGCCTCTTCGCTCATAAATAAAATTGGAGACCCATTGATGGCATATGATTTTTATCGCTTTATGAAAGCTCAGCCCGGGTTCGAGCCTCAAGGGGTTCTGTATGGAGCCCTCATCGATACCCAGGTGAAGTCCATAAACCCTAAACCCTATAAAATTAGGTTTTACTTAGATGAGATGAGAAAAAGGAACCTTAAATTCAGTGAAAGAGAGTACGGCATTCTTTTCGGTACTTTTTTAGGCATAGATCTGGAGCTTGCAGATATCTGTTTTGGGCTCATGAAAGCCACTGGTACCACTCTGGCTGTGGAAACCTACAATTTTGCCATTGGTGCGTGTCTGAGTCATGGGCTGTATGATAAGGCATTGTCAATCGTGGATGAAATGAAGATAGAAAATGTTAGATTTAACGAGGAGACTTATTGTAATATTCTTAGGGTTTGTAAACATACTGACAATGCTAACAAGGCAGTGCGGATTTTTAGGGAGATGGAAGATAATAGCATAGATCCATCCTTGGAGACCTATAATCTTTTGTTGACGGTGGTTGTAAGTGCTGGGGAAATGAACGTTGCTTCGGCTATCGTGGAAGAGATGAGGGTCTTGGGGTTTAAACCAGACAATGATTTCTTGGGGAATTCAGCTAAGGCATATCTGAAATCAAATCTAATTAATGAGGTTGACAATGTGCTAAAAGATGGAAGTCTGAAAGACCGGAATGGAATTTCAGACTTGATCAAGGTTTTCGAAGGGAAAAAGATCCCCTTGCAAGAATTTGAAGCTTTGCAATTGATGCAAAAATCTGGTTTGGATGCTAGTAATTTTGATCTTTCCAGAGTCATTAACGCCTGTGCCAGAGCAGGAATGGTCGGAGAAGCCATCAAGGTTTATGATTATGTGAAAGTATCCAATATTATTGACAGGTCTATCTATTTGGCTATGCTTTGTGTTTTTTGCAAAGCAGAAATGCAGCATTCTGCAGAGAAAATTTTCAAAGAGATGTCTGATCATGGTTTCGTGAATGAGGGAGCTTACTTGTATATGATGACCCTGTATGGGAATTTGGGAAGGCTGGAAGATTTGATGAAGACCTTTCAGTCAATGAAAGAAAGCAGCTGTCATATAAATGTTGATGCCTACTCTGTCCTCATCGACATTATGGCCAAGGCTGGCAGAATGAACCAAGCTCGCAAGTTTCTTTTAGAGATGAGAAAGTCTGAAATACAGCCTAATAATGTTATATACTCAACTTTGATAAGATCTTATTTGTCAATAGGCCGGCTTGATTGCTCTCTTATGTATATTGAAGAGTTTAGACGCTCAGGGCTTATACCTGATGCTATTACTGCTGGTACAGTAGCGACTGTCTTGGTTCAAGCAGGTAAGTATGATCAGTTGGAGATATTGATGGATGACCTGATCGGGAAGGGTATCAAATTCCCAAAGGATAAGGGCATCTTCTTAATGGATTTATGTGCGGATGCTGTTCTTTCTGACAAGATTAGTCAGTTGATATAGCACGGGAACTCGTAACTTCTGTAATCTGTTCATCCCAAGATGAATGACCTTCACAGCAGAAGTACAATGGTTTGCTCCCAATTGGGCCCAAGAACTTCTTGTTTGGTATTTCTCTTTTTCATTATGAGAATCCATATTTCCTAAAAACATGTTTCCTGATATTGTTAGATGTGGGTTGTGGCAGCCACCATTTCAAACAATGATTTGTTAACAAGCTTAGTGCAACTGTGATAAGGTTTGAACTTGGGTAGCTAAAAAGGATTTTTTTCACCACATGTGCTTGATCGTGGAGACAGCTTGGCCATAATTTCAAAATTGGCTCTTTTATGGAGTACTGCTGTTTCAAATTTTGAGCATCAATGGAATGGAGCTTGTGTGGCAGATTTTGAACTCTCCAGTTTGAAGACTCATGTTTTCACTACATGAGGGCCTATGTAATCCATTCACAGTAAGTCCTTAAAACCCTAGAAAAGTTAACAATGTAGTTGGCTCAAGAGTGATCGGTACATGTTTTTCTGATAAAACAGTACTGTTATTTTTCTTTTTTCTTTTCATCACATACAAATTTATCTGATTAATAGCCCTCTTATACATGTCTAGTTTTGCATCACGGAGCTATAAAATCTATGTTTGTTTAATAAATGGCCCTCTCATTTATTTCATGTACTTTGGATACACTGTGCAGGTATTTTTTGAAATGGAAGAACACTATAGACAAGCTTTGATCTGTGAGTGGGTTTGCTTGATACACAGGGATTTGAATAAGTCTCTAATGCAGTCTAGACCATGGAGCCTACTGAAAGATGACCTAATCTAGCAGCCCAACACCTATTCAGCACATCCATATGCAAGATGGAAACAAAAATGCAAAGATACTGTAAATTAATAAAATTGCCTGTAGGAGATTACAATTTGCTTACAAAATTATGTAAAGCTACAATAACTACAACTACTGCCTATAACTAGACCATTTTCTCACTATCAGGCTTCTCACACACCCTCCATCTTACTCTTCTCTCCGTTACTCACAGAATCTTCATTTTTCTTCTCAACTCTGCTAAACAAGCTCCATTCCTCACATCTGTCAACAAAGGTCACTCTCTCTGTCTCCCTTGCCCCATCTGAGATTGTTCCTGCCCAAAAAATAATAAGATAACAAATGACTGTTGTCTGGCCAAGAAACTCTTCAGATCCTTTTGTCAGCTAAACCCAACAAAAAGGAAAACATTGAAGATCCTGTTGCCAACAGCAAAAGAAAACCTCCAGTGCCAAGAGTTGTAACCGTTTGCCCAAAGAATGAGAAAATGAATCAACCCAGGGAAAGGCAGAACAATGCTACACAGTCGAGGAAAATGTTGAACAGTCATGATGCAACAACATAAAAGATTAACAGCCCAGGGAAAATGCCATGCAGACAAGGAACAACTCAGAGCTTAGATGCATTAAGGGAAGATGCTTAACAATCAAGATAACAACTAGCCATGCAGAAGAATGCAACCTCATGCAACCTGAAAGTCAATCACCAGAAGGAGACAGTGAGAAGTCATGGAAGGAAAGAAAACCATCCACCCAAAATAGAAGGCAAATAAAAGCAAAACCCCCTTCAATCAGCTTCTAGATGTAGAAGTGCCCACTACGAATTGTTTCATAACAATTAGATTGCTAAAGCAATAGTAATCACTTGGGAAATCCAACCCAATGCAGCCAAGAATAGAAAAGACAAAAACTCCTTTTGTTTAGGAAAGACAACAGTTGGCAGTTTGTGTAGTTAGCATAGTTGGTCAAAAGTAAATAAAAGCAATAGAATAAATAAATAAATAACACATGTTTTAATAGAGCAAGCTTTTGGATTCAACTGTGTTTGTTTTGGGAATTAGTCCCCGATGGTGATTAGTTGATTGGGTGGTTGCCGATGGTTGGTGTCCTCAACCAACACCGGCTAACTATTTATAGTTCCAAATCAGGTGTAATCGGGGATGAGCACAGATGCTACATATTGTAATGATTGCTGCCATATGAATATAATACCAATACATTGTTCTGTGCAATTGCTATGTGATTACTTTATTCTGTCAATGCTGTTTTGTAAGTCCGTTTACTCTGTATTGCATTTTACCACGTAGTGAGTAAGCATTTGGCGCTGTTGCCAAGCGAACGTAGGGAAATCACTCGACGGTAGAATGGCGTTGTGATGGGTCGACCGACAGAGGAACCAATACAAACAAATGAGGAACGAGAAGACGACTTGACACAAGACTTGGTCAATCTATGGAACATTTCGTTGTGCGAGCATGTATGGAGGGAGGCTCTTTGCCGAGAGATCCCCCAGTCGGTCATCTGGGACAGACTGAATGTCAACCCAGAGGTCGACCATCTCCTCAACCGATTGCCAAGGCTGTTGGCATGTCATTTCATCATCCTGCAAGATCTATGGGCGGAGAGTGACCAAGAACACCGAAGACAACAAATACTACAACAGTATGAGGAAAGGACGAAGCTGGAGGAGGAGGAACGTGATACTAGTCGAAGATGTATTGCCGGCAACCAATGATCATACGACCAATATTTAATGCTCGTACCGCCTAATAAGGATAAGAACCGAGTACCAATCGGGCAAGAAACACTAGAAGAAAAGGGACGACGATCACTCAAGTTACAAGAGCAAGAAAATTGACGAAGAAGGCTAAAACAAATTAATGAGGAAACCAATGACGATATTAATGAAATAAACCAATCTATTAGAAGAGCACACCAAAACCTTGCTGAGGAAAGGGACGAAGGATCCTTCAAGACACCATTCGTAGCAAGCAGAGAAAGATATAAAATTAATGAAAATGAAAATGAACTAATTGAAGAGCTTGAGAGCAGTATTCGACACATTTAGGATTTGTCCATATTGGACGACGACGAAGGGCCACGGACTGGAAAATTTGAGCCTAAGACCCCAGGGAAGAGGGAGTATTGGAACGAACCCCAAGAGACTTGAGGTGTAGAGGACGTTGACAGCGAATGTGGGGAGACTCGTACGTGGCCGAGAGTGCAAGTGACGCACCAGGACGTTGCGGGAGAACTAGTTCAGTCAGGTCCAACACACAAGGAGGGCATCGGGGAAGAATGGTGACTCTGCTAGTCGAGAGGCAAAAGTTGCCAAAGTTCAGGGGGAATGGGTTAGAGGATCCGATACGACACTGCAAGACGTGCGAGACTATTTGGATAGCCAATGGACAAGATGATGTGGACTATTGGCTAAGAACGTTCCCAAAGATGCTGAGGGGTGTAGCCATTGATTGGTACAACGAACTGGATGCAGTCCACTGAGCATCATGGCAAACACTAAAGAAGGCTTCCAAGACGAATTCAAACTTCTCAGGGATGACAGTGAAATCGTAGTAGAAATCTACACCACGAAGCAGGGGGAAGCACAAAATCGTGTGAGCCTACAATTATTGACTCAAGGAATTGTTGGGAACATTGGAGATCCAACTAAGCGACAGGCTAAAGAAGCGATGGTTCATTGAAGGGTTGCTCCTATCGCTGAGAAAAAAATGAAAGTCATGCCTCCGTCGTTGTACAATGAAGCGTACAATCAAGTGATGGATATAGAAAGTGAAAACAAAACATCCTCCCGAGGGAAAAGGAAGATGGACGATGAGGAGAGTACGAACGACAGCAGCAATAATGAGTCCAAGACCATGCAAGCACTGAGGAAGGACATGATAAGAATGATGAAAGAATTGAAAGCCGACAAGGAGAGTACAAGGGAAGCCAGGGAATTTTGGTGTGCAGATTGCAAGGGGGAAGGTCACACAAAGGCAAATTGCCTGAAGAAACTGTTCTGCGATATCTGCCAAGTGATGGGACATTCCATCAAGGAATGCCCATACAACCTAAAAACAAGGAGTACGCAAGTACTCTTCACTTAGGGAGAACCGTCAACACCGTTGAACACAACATCAAAACCCTAGAACAACTCCAACGTGTCCCTTGGAGGGTACGCAACAATCGGAGAAGCAATAATAGTACCCCAAGAAGCAAGATACAGTAGGATGGTAAAGGAAGGCCCATGATACAATGTTGGAAGTGCAATGTATGGGGCCACTTCGCTAGGGAATGCTAGAACAGTCAAGGTTTGGGGGGAAAATTGTGCAAGTGGTGTGGACCGAGTGATCATGAAGACAATGAATGCCCCAAGCAGAAAGGCATCCATATGTTAGAGGTGAAGGAGCAAGAGGTACTGACAATTACTAGAGCGCAAACGAAGAAGGCCACCTACCCAGATCCATGTACTTAAAAGCAAAGAATGAAGGAAGCAAAAGTAGAAGTGGAACTGGTGATGACGAAAGAACACAAAACACCTTTGGAGAACCCAAGCACCTCTTGGCGGTTGAAGGTGGAAAACAACATTGTACAACAGGTATTGCAGACCACTGTACCCATAAAGGTGACCGACCTTCTCTAGACTTTGCCGCAGTTGGGATTGGCAATCACGAACGTCGTCGGTGATGACAAACACTAGCAACCGGAAGGTCGAAGGAAAGAATTGGTACTAGAACCACCATCGAATGGTGAACAAACCATCGACCCAATGTTGCTGACAACAAACATCGGGAAGATGCTAGCGGTCGTACCAATGGAGATTGGAGGGAAAATCCTAACGAACACTATCGTCGATGGAGGATCAGGAGTCAATGTACTACCCGAAGACACATGGAAGAGCCTTGGGAAGCCAACACTCTAACCATTGACATTCCAACCAGTGGGTGCCAATCAGCATGGCATCAAACCGTTGGGAACATTGATGGGGTAGAATGTGATGATCGGGACACAACCATTCCTGCTAAACTTTGTAGTCATTCCACTACAAAGGAAGGCATACGATGCATTGCTCGGAAGAGGATGGTTGGTGGCAGCCAAAGCAAATCACAATTGGAAAAGAAATACACTGTCCATAGAGAGCAACGGGAGGAAGTGCGTAATTGATTTGAGGAATCAAACCGTCAGTGAAGAATTGGCATTGTCAGATTCAAAATCAAAGAGAGGGGGGAATGAAGGAAGGAGGAACCATAGAGCCAAATGATCAAGGCATTCTATACCTCCGTGAATGCTCGGAGGGTGAACAAATTCATTGAATGGACTGTTCCACTGGCAGATGGAAGATTATGAAGTTTTTCAACAAGACTACAACATGCTACAAGTCAAAGATGAAGGGACGAGAGAAGAGGAAGCATCAACAAGCCAAACATTCCCTCTAGAGTATGGAGAGTATAAGGAGTGGCCAGAGTAGATGACACACCAACACATCACTTCGAAGGAGATAAGGCGATCAAGTACGAGGAACCAAACATAAATAAAGTCAATCTCGGAGAAGAAGACAATCCTCATACGATCCTAGTGGGAGATGATTGGAATCCCGTACTAAAGGTAGCCGCATTCAAGATTTTCACGGAGTACAAGGATGCCTTCGCATGGACGTACAAGGACTTGAAGGGCGTACCTCCGGAGTTGTGCGTACATAGAATCCCACTAATACCAAGAGCACAACTTGTACGGAAGATACCATACCGGATGAACAAAAACTACGCAACGAAGGTGCAACAAGAAATTGAAAAGATGCTCGAGGCTAGAATCATATTCAAGGTGGAAGTGAGCGACTGGGTGTCACCAATTGTGATATCACCGGAGAAAGAATCGAAGCAAATACGTATATGCGTAGACTTTTGAAGCCTCAATGCGGTGATGATAAAAGATCCATTCCCGATCCTGTTCACCAATTCAATATTGGAAGAAGTAGTGGGTCACGAGATTTACTCATTCATGGACAGGTTTCAGGGTACAATCAAATAAGCATAGCTAAGGAGGTGTATCGGTTGAGACAGCTTACCACTCAAGCAGCCACCCCCACTTCATCAGTCCACCCACCGCCAGGGACGTCTTCTCAACCTTCCTCCCACTAGATTACTTGTAGTGTCTACCAGCTTTTGTAGTATTCGTCCGGGAAGACGACTTTTTTCTGGGGGGGGGATGGTGTAGTTAGCATAGTTAGCATAGTTAGTCAAAAGTAAATAAAAGCAATAGAATAAATAAATAAATAATACATGTTTTGTTTTGGCACTTTAGGAATTAGTCCCCGATGGTGATTAGTTGATCGGGTGGTTGCCGACAGTTGGTGTCCTCAACCAACGCCGGCCAACTATTTATAGTTCCAAATCAGATGTAATTGGGGACGAGCACAAATGCTACATATTGTAATGATTGCTGCCATATGAATATAATACCAATATATTGTTCCGTGCAATTGCTATGTGATTACTTTATTCTGTCAAAGCTGTTCTGTAAGTCCGTTTACTCTGTGTTGCATTTTACCACATAGTGAGTAAATAGTTTGTAAGGGTTCTCAATATATTCTTAATATTTGATTGTATTGCATAAACTTTAAAGCAATAATAACCATATTATCCAAAAGCCTTTGTTAATCTTAATAATAGCTTTTGTAGCAACCCTTTATGCATCATATTTCTTGTCACAACCTTGAGACTCAAGTAGCTATTATATTTTAAAACACACACGACCCCTATAGCATAATACACATCTCTTATAGCATTTATGAAACAGTCCATTTACAACAGAAACTATCCAGAAGCAATTTAGTTCAGGCCTGTAGCGACCTGGAAATGGCCCAAAGCACTCTTACAGAGGGTCTAAACATATATAAACCTGCATTCTTCCTATAGCACTCTCTGAGAAAGCAAGTTGGCAAGAAATCCACCGGACAATAACTAAAAACTCAAAAAAATTGAAAAACATAATCTACTGCTGTTTTTGGTAATGCATGATTGCTTGTGAACTTGGGCGCTCTTACATCATACATGTTGGGTAAGAAATTTTGTGAGCATGGTGCTCACAAAGTGGAGCTAAGTGGGAGAACCATCCTTCCCGAAAGTGTACAATCTGTAGCATACTCCTTTACTCTAACAGGTACACTGGAAAATTTCTTAAATCTGCCTTTTCCAGCATTTAGTTCAGAAAATTACTGTCCTCATCCACTTATATGGCCATTAATTTTTATTCCTTTTTTGGATCTCTACCCACCATAAGCCGATCCCCTCCTCCAAAAGATTCTCCTTTCCCTCTCTTCTCTCCTAAAATTTAAATTATTCGTCCATCACCAAATACTTCTCCTTTTCTTATTCTTTTGTGGGATTTAAACTACCATTGTCTGACCTCCACCAAAAGTGTTTCTCTATTCTCCACTCACTACTTTACCTGCAAAAAATCAACACAACCAAAATTATGGAAATCAAAAGTCTCTATAAGTGCCTCTTCATCCTATCCTTTTTCACTCTGCTTTTCTTTTGTGCTCTGCTGCACCACATCTGTCAACATCCTCATGACCTCCAAAGGACTCTCAACTGTTGTACTTTTCCCACTAAATTATTTTTTCCATATTCACTATAATGAAAATATTTTCTTCAACCATCTGCTCACATTCTTCCATCTTTTCAAGTTCAATTTCTATAACTTCCACTCCTACATCCACATTATCATTGGTTGTTGCTACAACACTTCTGCTGCAACACCATAGCCACCTGCATCCTCATTCACCAACACTTCTATGCCTTCTGAAAGAAATACTCTCACTTCAATCTTATTCTCCTCTTCTTCAACTCCTATCACCCTAACTTAATGACCACTTTTTTGCTTTTTACCATCCTCTTGCATGAGGATCTCTTCTTGTCTTGCTTGGCTTTTCTCAATGCTTGTACACAAAACAATGTTAGATAAAATGGGGCTTTCAACTTTATCCTTCTGCTTTTCCTCTGCTACCATCAACACATTCTTTTCCTCCACCATGCCACTTATGTGATTCTTTATTACATTTACTCACATTTACAACAACTCCTGTATATTGTACAGTCCCCATAACATCAAGTCTTGATTGGATTTCTCTCAACTCTGGAAGAGCCCTCTCCATTTGAGCCCTTCCTCTCCCCTTCATAAAAGAAGATCTCACAGCCTTGCCCAAGGCCACTCCAATCCTCATTCTTGAAGACATATTTATACACATGCAACCCACAACCCAAAAAGACAATGACCTCTCACAACCACAAGAGACACACAATCTTGACTCACAATAACAATAACTCATAATCTCACACTCACCACAATCCACAACTAGTTTTCCTCAATGGCCTACACATGCTCACTACCCAACATTTACACTGGAAAATGTAAACTCTTAGAACTCCATCTACCTACTTTCCACTTAATGGAGGACGTTTCTAATACTTCTACCCAACACTTAATTAAAAATTTTGGTGGGGGACAGCCAACACCTACAACAAAAAACACCCTCTCTCATTCCATTTTCTCTCTCTCAAAGCTCTCTGTAGTTACTGGATTTCCTTTCACACCTATAACAAATTCTATAACCTCCCCAAACATAACTCAGTGAGCAAACCTGCTTTAATACCACTTAATATAGTCTAGACCATGGAGTCTATTGAAAGACGGCCTAATCTAGCAGCCCAACACCTATTCAACATATCCTTACACAAGATGGAAGCAAAATGCAAAGTTACAGTAGATTAATCAACTGCCTGTATCCAATTACAACTTGCCTTCATCTCATTCTTCTCTCTACTACTTCATGGAGTCTTCATTTTTCTTCTCAACTCTATTAAATAGAGTTCCACTCCTTCATCTTGTTCAACAGAGGTCACTCTTCCCTCCTTTTCTCTCTCTTTTTCCCCAACTGAGATCGTTCTTGTGTATGAAATAATAAGCAAACAAATGACTGTTGCCTAGCCAAGAAACTCATTAGATCTTGTTTCTAGCCAGCCCTAACAGAAAGGAAAATGTTGCAGATCTTATTACCAACAATAAAAGAAAAACCACTGCTGCCAGGAGTTCATCTGCTCAAAATATGGAGAATGAATCGACCCAGGGAAAGTCAAAACAATGCCATGTAGTCGAGGAACAGGTCAAACAGTTGTGATGTAGCAAAATAAAACAGCCCAAGAAAAACTCTATGCAGACAAGGAACAACCTAGAGCTTTGATGAATCAAAGGAAGAAGTTTAATGGCCAACATAATAGCTAGCCATGCAGAAGAAGGCAACCTCATGCAATCAGAAAATCAATTGCCACAAGAGAAAGTGAGAATTCATGGAAGGAAAGAAAACCATGAGCCCAAAATAGAAGGCAAATAAAAGTATGATCCCTTCAATCAGCTGCCAGATGTAAAAGAGTCTGCTACAAATTGCTGCAGTTTGATTAGATTGCTAAAGCAATAATCATCACATGGAAATCCAACCCAACACAGCTAATAATAGAACAGACAAAAAGCTCCTTTTGTTTAGGAACGACAATAGTTGGCAGTTTGTAAGGGTTCATGATATATCCTTAATATTTGATTGTATTGTATAAAGCATAGCAACAAAAATCTTTTGGGGAAAAAATCGGCAAACCAAAAGCTCAAGATTTTTTGAAAAAATCAGATTTTGAAAAAAATGTAAAATAAGAAACAAAAACTGTTTTTTTTAATTGAAAGGCATTTCCATAGCAATAGAGTTATAGAGAGCAAATAAAATAGAGAGTTTAACTAATGAATCATAGAAAATAGATTTTGTTGTTTATATTCATATCGCTGATTACATTGCATTCCACATCTTTCAAAGCATTAGTTCACAATGCATAACTGACAGATGACAAAATTTCAATTACAATATAGTTTGTACTAAGTCAACCTATAAACTGAGTACAAAGTTTCAGAAAATCAAAAGTAGCCAATGACTCTTGCTAGTTGCTACTATAAATAGAGCTATGCCGGTCTAGCCACTGAAAATCTAGGTCTAGCCGCCCCCAATTTTTTTGAAATAAATCATGCTTCATGCTCTCCAACACACCAATGCATTGGCAACAAGCCAACTTTTTCCTTGGGCGACTCCACCATAACAAAATCACTGAAGATGATCTAGTTGGAAAATGGCAAGTTGTCAACAAGCCAATGCCATAATTCTGTTCTTTCAGGCCCATCATTAGGGTCGTAAATGTTGGCAATCTCCATCATTCTGCCATTTATGTCAAAGATCACCCACATGCTATGGTGTTTAGGCTACCCCCAGAGGTAATAATAGCTGAGTGTAAACCGGGAGAAAGTAACATTGACACATTGTTAGGAGTTACGACCCTCCCCATGCAAGGTGACAAGCTGAAATGCTTGAGTTCAGACTAAATTCAAGGCAGCTTGAAGCAAAAATCTTGTAACTTGGATTTCTTGTAGATAGACAGTGTCATACGGACCCAACTGCTGACATGCAGCTTGTATGGGGAACTTAAGGAAATCTTTTGTAAGGCCTTTAACATTCCAAGAGATGACATCCATGTGGAGGTATCGCCCACAGAGTGCTTTGACTGACCATCATCCTCGTTTGCTAAAGCTTCAAATTGGTTTCCTAACAGAGGGTGTTTGTTTGGCTTGATGAAATCTCTGAGTGAAACAGATTGGCATTTGCCTTTGAATTCTCCCCTCGGTGATGCATTGTCCACTAGGAGGACTGTGAGAATGCCTAGAGGGTTGAGCACTTGTAAGACCTGTCCCAAGGTCCTCAATCAGATGTTTGCAAAAGAATCATATTCAGACTCAAGATTAGCATCTGATACAAATCTGTAAATCAAGAAGTTTCAGGTTTTACCTTTCATATTATATTGTTGGATGCATATCCTCTGTATCTTTAGGTGGGACCATATGGTGTAAAAGGGTGTCCATAGTATGAAGTGCTAATGCAACTCAAAAAAATTCTTTAGTTTTTGCTAAAATTCATCAATTTTAAATCAAATAATAAATGTTTGCTCTTAATTGGGTAGAAAGCAACAAATCATCTTATGCTAGGTTACATATTTAGTGTCTCTCTAATTCTCGCATTTAATTTGGTTATTTTATTGCTTGTGCATTATGTTTGGCTTTGTGCCTCTGATCATGGAAACATCTGGTTCTTGTATGTAGATCCCACTTATGTGGTGGCTCAAGTTCCTTGTAGTGGTGGAGCACACGAAGACGTGAAAAAGTACTTTGCAAGTTGGTGTGTTGATGATTTCATGAACAACGTAGGAAATGAATGATGAAGAAATCCATTGTTACTCGTTAATTACTTGATCCATTGGTATGTAGAATAGCCTGGAATGAGAGAAGGCAAATGAAGAAGATTCACTCACTGCTGGAGTCTCTTCTTGCACTATGTTTGGGGTTTGAGCGGATTCAGTTGTGCCCCCTGACAGATTTCATACATAAGATTATCATATTCACAATGAACTGGTAGTTTCTCACAAGTAAAATTGTTTCTTACATTGCAGACTGATAATATTCTTGCCCCCCATGATCACACATACAATCTACTCTGGTGTTGTACTAGGACATGGCCTTTGGTGGATCGATGAACAAAGACACAAACCGAGAAAGAGAATCAATAGTTGGAGACAGAAAGACGATCTTGGAACAAAATTGGAAGGTTTGAAAAATTAGAACAATACATAGTTGCTTGATGCACGTTGCCTGCCAGTCAAGTTATGTCTGCTGGTATTGACCCTGCCCTATACAAATATTGATAAAACGAGAACACAGTTAACAGGAAATTCTGGTATAGGGTGCCCACATTTTCCCACATTTTCTGGTAAATATATATTTAAGTAAAATGGCAGAACCCTTGTTGATTTATCTCTGTACCCTGATTTAGAACTGGCATTGCTTTGCTCCTAAATGTACTTTACTTCTAGCATTTATGATGTAAGGAACTATGGCTTTGATTGAAGTTCCATAGCAGTAACTCCAGGCTTTATGCATAAGGATGAGAAACATGTGCATGTGCCTGTTGTATTATAGCAGCCTTTGTAATGGCATAAAAAATTAGGTTACTCCTAAAGAATTGAACTAAAATCATTTAGGGCTGAGTGCACCTATAGAGAGATTTTTTCAGGAAAGCTATGTTAGCTTAGTCAGTCAGGTCTTTTTGTAAATATATTATAAACTCCCTTATTGTCAGTGAGCCATTTGTTAGCAAACCATGGTTTCGATAGGTGTTCAATTGTGGGTGAAAATGTATTGTCAGATATATCCCTACAAACATTTGTAACATGTTTCCAAACTAATGAATGGCCCAAAGTAGCAATGACCCTAAAGCTATGGAATGTTATATCTTGTGGTTGAATAAAGAAGAGTTTTTTTCCTTTGCTTACTATTTAACATATGTGAATTTGTCTTGGTTAAATTGGAGTTTTCCACAGCCTGTACTTATTTGTTCTTTCTTTGAAAGCATGCACGCGCTTGGCTAGATTGTTGCTGTCTTATCTTCCACATTGTTTAGCGGCCTTTAGCCAACATTTGTAGTGTAAAGCTTCCAAACAGTTGCTAAGTAAATCATTTTTTTAGACTGCAGGGTAGCACGGCCCCCTATAAATTGCAGTGCGTTTGGTAAACTTTTTAACATGACCGGCGGCACTGGCGTGACATGCCCTCCGGTACCACGGACGTGGGGGATACTAGACATCGTGACCAACCTCCTGCAACAGGAAAGGTTTAGCCAACCGAGCTAGAGCCCCATCCCAGTTGCTAAGTAAATCATTGAATGAACCTACATTGATAAATTTATTGTCAACTTTGTTGTAATAATATGAACCATACCTATTGATGATCAATAATGAAAACAGTATACTTATCCAAGAGAATGCTATGCGAAAACATGCATAAAAGGGATGAAGCATAGTGCACGTATGAGGCAGATTTTGGTAGAAGAGTTACCTCTCAAAGGAAGAACCGCCAAACCCAAAAGTTTGTGTGCTTGTTTCGTACAACATTAAAAATGGCTAGCAATTTTTATTCCATTGTACTCCAGGCCATATGTTTATAAAAACAGGAATGGAGTATCCCATCAACATCTGTATAAAAGTATGGGTGGGCAGCGACCTTAATTCAGTAGACTTCTTTGTAAACACAAAATGTCAAAAATCTTAGCTAGTGGATGGATAATAATATTCTGTAAAGTCCCTGCTTCAAAAATATCTCGGATTAAAACATTAAGAAACATTAATAATTTATTAAGACAGTTTAAAAGGGGGCGCAGCTGTGAGCAGCCGCTATAGGACAAGGAAGATTTACTTTCTAACCACTACTGATTTTTTGTAGCCACCAAAGCGAATCAGAGGTGCTGAATAAGACAGCTCAATCAGTAATCAAAACAAACGACAAGCTAGTCGCAACCTTTTATCCTAGCATAAGAAAACAAAAGATATGCAAGGTGAAAAGGAATCACAACAATTAAGGGTAGTCCCTTACAAAAGGGATTAATTTATATTATAAAATGAAAATTATAAGTAAAGTTCAATTTTAATAAGATCAAGGGACATTTGAAAATTATTAGAGAAAAAAAGTATTTAAGAGAGATCAAGAAAGAGAAGAAGCATCATTGATCAACTATTTTATTATTTGATTCTTACTCCTTGTTGAGCATGGAATTATGGTTCAATTAATCTGACGGCATGACTACTCTTAAGTCTAGAATTGCAGGACAAAGACACGATTTTTTAAGAGTGATTTCACATGGAAATTACTAGTGTTGTTTTGACTATTTTTCAGCAAAGATTGATAAATATTTTGAGAATATTTGTTGTATTCGTTATATTTGGAGAAGATATTTATTTGTGCAAACTATTATAATCATGAGTTAGGGTTTGTTATATTTAAAAAATAAATAAATAGGATATTATAATGTGATCAAAGTTGGATCTTGTCAGCTTTTGAGAAATTCTTCCTATACATGTTGAGTGACAAAGCCAATAGGTATCAATTAAGGGAACTTAGAAAAACTCAACATCAATTGCACAAGAACAAAGAAACAAAAACTCTTGGAATTTGAGGCAAAATAAATAATATGAAAGGAAGAAAAAAACATTGGAAGATCTTGAAGATAAGTTGGACCTCATGGTAGATACAACGGGGTAGATGTTATATATGATGCATAACAGCCAAAAATCACCATATAATTCCAACAAGCAACATAGTGAAAAAAGTTCTCTTAAGTCAACAAAAGTATAAATAATAAGTGGAAAAGTTATAAAGAACCATGGATGGGTTCGTGGATAGACCTTTTGGCCCTACTTTAATTTCGAGGAAAGAAGTTCCCATTGTTGGGATTCAATTCTGTAGTGTCATATTTTGTTTGTGTCCCAATTCCTTGTGCACTTAGGCCCCATCTTACTAACAATTTATAATCAATTTGAAAAATCTTTCTATAGATCATTGTTTGTGTATTTTTTCTAAGTGTTGTCCTCTATGTACCCTTTTGGAGTTAAGTGTTGTAAAATCCAAAGTATCGGGTCTATCGAGCCATTTCCTTAAGTTCTTGAAAGTTGTTGAAGTATTGAACTTTTGAGGTTGTTCATTCTAGTTTGTCATCTCATTCGTATCCACCTCGCCCTTTGTTTTTATCGGTCTATCGAACTTCCCCTTTGTGGCATATTTTTTTCCTCACCTTGAACCCCCTATTCTTTGCCATTAAAAATGTGTCTAGGTCTCTTAGATTAGAGCTTTCGACCATCCCTTTCTTAGGTACATGTTATATTTCAGCTCCAACATCCCAATGCCCCACCCTCTAAAAGTTTCCTAAGTCTATTTTTTAGACTTTTGAACTTTTCCTTCCTATCATTTGGTCGGTAATGTTGAACCTTGACTCTTGAACCTTCTTCTATGTACTTTAGAGTCAGATTTTCAACCTTCCCTCTTCTGGGATATTTGTCATCAAGTATGGCCAACTCCCAATCTTTAATATTTTGACACTCTCACCTTTCTAGAGTTGCTTGTTCAAACTTTCCCCATTCCACACACCTTAATGGTATGAATTCCTCATCACCCTCGATCCTCAACACCTCAACCAAAGACATGAAGTATGAGGTATACTCGATCTTTGAACTCTGGAACTCCCACTATTTTTCATTGTTAGTCAAACTCACCTACTCCCATGCATGTCTAAAAGGTCGTTTATGGCCAAATTTGATGCAATGATTATTGAAAAGGGGTTTTTTTCACCTAGAAAACATTGTTCATCATTTGGGAATGGATTTGCACATGGTTTTCATAGATAAAGTGGAAAACAACACAGGTTGCCATTAGTGACAATATGGCTCTATAGCTACCAAATTAGATCCAAATGTGCCTAAAAATCATTATATTTGAAGGACATGAATTCAAATAAAGAAATGGCAAAAATGACCATGTCCTAATGTATTGTAGTAGTGGAGTTGCACAACCTGATATAGTCATGCCATCTCCAGGCCGCTATTGCAACGAATTTCTTGAGCACTCTTTCACTTTGTACACTTAGATCAACCTATTGTTAGTGCACAAAATGATGGAGAATGTAATGACAATGATCTTCTCATAGTCTAAGTGTCACTATAAATCCTAAAGGGATGTTTTCTATACACAAGCATTAAATAAAAAAATGATGAAGTGTTGATGATCTTTGCAATGCGACATGGCCATGTTTACTCTCATTGTTCAAGTTCTGAGGGTTCAAATTTATGAATACAAGTCCTTTCTTTGTTCTAAGGGTTGGTTAGTTCAGGTTTTCACAAAACAAGAGTGCAATGTTCAAATTTCAACGGTGTTAGTTCACTTGCCATTAGGACATCATATCCTAGAATTTGTACAAAGATAAATATTGTAGCATATATTTATTTATATGTCTCTTTGGTCATTGTTATGTATTTTTAGAGATATATAGGGAAAATGAGTGTGACATGTCTTCTTTCTTGTGAGGTTTCTTCCATCACATTTGTTGATGCAATTGTAATTAGAATTTGACAGGTGTCACAACACCTTAGTATAATGCAATATGTTTTTGAAAAGTTAAGCAACATTTTCAGGGTGTCGTACCCTTCACAAAGGGCCCAAGGGACCAAAGAAAAAAGCATAGTTCAAAACAGATTTTGAACTATAGATACAACCAGAAATAGTTGACTGACAGCTGTGGAAAACCAAAGAAATTAAGCAACCCCTGACACAGTGGGGTCAACGTTGGCTCCACGAGCCCGAGTCCGAGAAGCAGAAACAAATTTCTTCTTCCGGAGAACGACTGACCAAGGAGGCTCGAAAAAAGGAAGCGAAGAGAATGGGGAGAGGAGCGACTCCACCTCAGCCACCATAGGACCACCAACCAGCGAGGGAGTCGACAATGAGGCAGCCAAGGACAGATCAACCAACGAAAAAGTAGAGGCTCCCACCAGAGGGCAGACAGGGTCTGACAGAGCAACAACAACAAAGGCAGGATCAGACACAACAGTGTCACCAGACCAGACCAAAGGTGGATCCGCAACAGCAACAGAGAGGTTCGGGAGAGGAGCAGCAACATGAAGGTCGACCTCCTTAGAAGACACCTTTGAAGAATAACCCACCGTAAGGTGATCCAAAAGAGCATCTTTCCACCAAGTCGCAACACCCTTGCGATGGGCTTGAGGGCAAGCAGAGGCCAAATGACCCACCGAAAAACACTTCCTACATCGAAAGGGGAGACCCTCATAATCTAAGAGTTGCTTCCAAGGTCTGTCCTCCACCAACAAAACAACATCCCCATGGAGAGGTTTGGAGATGTCCAAATCAACTAACACCTGAGCAACCGTGGTGTGCCCAAACTCCCGAGTAGTAGAATCCACCATTAAGAATCGACCAATGGTATTGCCAATGGCCTCGAAGCAGGATTCCTCCCAGAACTGGAGAGGAAGGTTTGGCAGACGGACCCAAACAGGTCTGGTGTTCAACGGCTCTGTAAGCGGGTTAAAAGAGCGAGACCATGGCCTGATGGACAGAGAATGAATACCCCACATCCATCCCTTGTCCAAAACACAGTTTTGCTCACGAGGGGACCCAAAGGTAGCGATAAAGAAGCCCCTAGTGCTAGGGTAGAGCTCGATTTCCCCAGCCACCAAAGGCTTCCAAGAAGCCTCCACCTAGTCATGGAGGTTCGGGAGGGAAGGCCAAAGCCCATTGAACCTGCAGACCACACTCGTCTTAAGGTAATAGTCCTCATTTTCCACGATCTCAGGGCCACAAACAACCACAGGAGAATCCTTGGCACAGGGCAGAGACCGACCAAAATTACGTATATTGCAATATGTTATTGTAATGATCTTTTTCTCATTATAGGTGAATATTAGAAGTTTGAAGAAGGATTATTAAGTAGATGTGGTTGTTGTATGTCATGTCTTTGTTGTAACTTCTTGATTACTAATTGTAATGGTCGAATGTCCCCACATCCAATTTATCTTGAGTCCATCCCTTGAACCTCCTTTCATCCCTCAAATTCTAAATGTTCCTCATTTCTCCACTCCATTAGACCCTCGTAACATGTGTCATTTCTAGCACTACACTCTCCTTGCTTATGTCATTCATGCACACCCATCACCAACTCTTCTCTAAGCTTCATCCCATCACCATCGACATAGGCATTCCTCACACTCCACCTAAGAAGAAGCCAAATAATTATCCTACACCACCCTTTCAAAAAGATAAATCCAATCCCATTTCACCATCATTGAGCCCTTCAACATTTCGTCTTGAGTGCGGAGATCATTCCTCCACCCTATCTTTTTAGTGCTCTTTTTCCCAATATTATTGTTGGAAGCAAACCTCTGTCATTGGTTACATATCCAGACTCTAATTCTCCCACTTTATCTTCAAAGAAATGTATGCTTGAGTTAATCTTTGATATTTTAACATTGACATCAATCTTTAAAAGATTGCTTGAATTAATCTTGTAGGGCTCTTGTTGTATACTCTTCTACTAGTGATACCCCCATGGTTCCCCCATCACCTAGTCACATTGCTACTACCCCTAATCTAAATTGGGAGATAGACAATTTATTTGATTAAGGACCACAAGCATGTCATCCCCGTTTCATGTATTTGTGTGTTTGGATTAGATCTTATTTATTTGTTATTGTGCTTCCATACATTATCATTATTTGTTAGTTTCCCTAGAGGACCCTTGCCACCCTTATAGATACTAAGATGCAAGAGGAACACCACATTGTCTTTCTTCTATATGTATCTTCCATCTATATGTCATAGTGTGGCTCTTATGTCATTTTAGCAACAATGCAAAGCATTGAGACATTTAGGTTTCTTCCATATTGACCCTAATTTTTTATTTGTTTGTTATGTGTCATTCTTCCTCATGTATTAATATTTCTACAAGCTTGAGGGATGATGGTGATTCATTCCCTTCCTTCATGATGATTATTATTCCTTTATATGTGAATTCAAGCCTATAGATCCCATTGTGTGCTTCATATGATGTTTGTTGATTCTTTGTAATGTCTCTATCCAATACGATTTCATTCAATGAGCATAATTTTGTTTGTTCATGCTTGCAATATTCTCCTTGATGCCTCTTCCTTGTAGGCATCCTTCTTGCCCTCTTTCACCTTAAAATCAATTGCATATTCTTATTCATATTTCTTATTGTTATGTGTCATTCTTCCTCATGTATTCATATTTCTACAAGCTTGAGGGATGATGGTGATTCATTCCCTTCCTTCATGATGATTATTATTCCTTTATATGTGAATTCAAGCCTATAGATCCCATTGTGTGCTTCATATGGTGTTTGTTGATTCTGTGTAATGTCTCTATCCAACATGATTTCATTCAATGAGCATAATTTTGTTTGTTCATGCTTGCAATATTCTCTTTGATGCCTCCTCCTTGCAGGCATCCTTCTTGCCCTCTTTCACCTTAAAGGGGCATCCATTGGCACACACCTCACATCATTGTTACACTCCCTACAATGTTGGTAGCATATGATCCACCTAGCTACACAACTTGCTAGGTTGTGTCCTTGGTAGCTTGTGAGCAACCTAGCATTGGTATTTGCTATCCCATGCACTTCATATTGCTTACTTTTTGGTAACATGTGAGCCATCTAACAACACAACTTGCTAACCCATGTACCCTTCACATTTCCTACCTTAGTAGCCTATGAGTCACCTAGCAACATAGCTTGCTAACCCATGCACTTTACATGGTCTAATTTAGTAGAAAATGAGTCACCTTTTCAAATACCTTTCATGGCCACCCTACAACCTAGTTTGTAGTGCTTATGATTCATGAAAAAATTACATCGTCCTTAGCTACAAAGCATGCCATTTCATAAGCCATACCTTGTTTTTTTCCTAACAACATATCACACTAGGATTATGTCTCTTTCTTCATCATTACTCTCTTCTTGTGTGTTTGTCTTATGTTTGTTTCTCTTTTTGTTAGTGTTATCTTTTATTTTGTGTATGTTTAGGCTATATAATTTGTTAACATATTTATTTAGCAAGTTATATTTGTCTAATCTTTTTCTTTGTGCAAGTTTTATGTGTTATTCTAACTCTATTTCTTGTGCAAGTTTTTGTTGTCTAATAAATGTATTTTGCAAGATTTTAATCTGGGAGCATCATCACCATGCTTGAAGAACTCTTTGCCCCGTTTATAGTATTATTTCAGGTTTCCATGATGTTATTTACTTTCTAGTATTTTTATTTTTATACTTTAGCATGCATATTAACTAAGTGTAATAAGCCTACTAAAGTGGTGGGAAAGTCTACTAACAAATATGTATACCTTACAAATTTGCATTATGTTTTAAGCTCACTTTAGTGTCTATCTCCTTTAGTGTGTTTTCTAGGCTCATTCAACCTTTTCCTTAGCCTTCTTCCACCCATGGTGCATGTTGGAGTTGATAGTGAATCCCACAACTTTCAAAAATCACCTCCAACTAAAACACCTATCACATGTAGAGAGAAAAAGTAGATAGTATGCTCATGCAACCTTGAGAAGAGATTGATTCAAATGGTCTTTGTGATTGAGCTTCTCAATTAATGAATTTGGATTAATACAATAATGTATAATGAATGCTTATAAAAGAAAAAAAGAAAACCCTAGATGAAACCCTAGGTGAGGATTAGATTAGATCATGACAAATTTCCTCATCCTATTCTATAAGACATGATGATGTAAATAGAGAAAAAATCACTCATAAGTCTAGCTTACGTGTAATAAAGTAAAAGGGGTCTAATAATTAATTAATTATTAGGTGATTTTCCTATTTACTCTAACACCCCCCTTAAGTTCAACTTGGGGAGAAGCTAAAAACCTAATGATGAATGCAATGATGGATGCATGGATGGGTCTCAAATATAAGGTATGATGAGGTACCCATGTACAGACAAATGAATGTCTCATAATCAGAGAAAAGGATAAAACCACATGGGAAAAAACTCCTCTCCAAAAGAGAGAAAATGAAATAATTGCAGTAGTGAAAGAAGGAAAGGAGGACTCGATATGATCCCCCAAGGGTTGCTTCTGTCACATAAGTACAATGAATTTCCTTCCAATAATATAGAGAAAATAAGGATATGAATCCCCCCATAAAGAAAGAGTTCTTATGCCAATGGGGAAAGCTTAAAGACATAACACAATCCACTTTTGCAAACAACATTTTTCCCCTTAGGAAAGACATATCCAATGGTGACTGGAGAAACCATTTCCATAAGCTAGATGAATAGGGAATCCAAATCCAAATGATGTGTTAATCCAAGATCTTATGAATACTAATGTAGAACAAGTGCCACAAACAATGATGATGGGTTGATAGTGATGATGTGGTTGTCATGAAAGAGGAGATGAATGTCCTCAAAATAATCCTCCAAATTTGCAATATGAGGCTCCATAAACAAATAAAGATGATATGTTTGCAAGATATGAATCCCAAGTAATTATGTATCGAAGAAGATGAATGTCTTGATGTACTGAATCAATAGGGACCAAGTATGTGGCTATGCCAAGATTATTAGGAACAACAAAAGATGGAGATGGGGTTTTGATATGAGGAGCACTAACAAGGAGATGAGCCTCTAAACAATTGGAACATGGAAGAATTATGATATACTCAATATCCTCGAAAGTATCATCATCAAAGGGTAATGCAATCTACATCATTGAGGGGAATGATACAATCTACAATGAATTCCTCTGGGAATAGAGAGATATGAGGGTCTCCGTGGATCTCCAAAGGTCTAGTCGAAAGTGTTTGATACAACACACATAGTGTCATGATCAACACTAAAAAAATTACTCCTACGACATGATCAATAATGTTACCCCATGTTGATCTACTCTCTAGTGTGTTTGGTTGAAGTATGAGTCCATACAGATAAGGAAAAAGATTAAGCCACCTAAGATGTGTAAGGTTGTTTTTCTAAGACCCATAATTATCCTTTTTTAACATGACCACATAAGAATGAACATAAAAACCCATGATACCTCCTCATGAAATAATTAGAGATCAATAACCTCAATGCATGTAAAGCATATCAAATGAAGCCATCTCATGCAAACAGATCATTTCCAAGTGCCAAGACGTCCAAGTAATTGACTAGAATGTGAAATTACAAAAAAATGTACTTGGGCAAGACTCTAGAAAAAGTGCATGGATAGATCTGAAGAGATTTGAAACACCTTCCCAACGTTCCAAGAATCGTGAAAATTGAAGTTACGAATTCAAATTGATGAGTTCAAAAGGAAAAATGATGTTTTGAATTCAATAAGTGATAAAATGTACTGGCAAAAATTTTTGATGATGAGACCTATGCCATTAGAAAGTACATGGAACTAGCTTTCCAATGATATATTGTTTGTGAAGAATTGATTCCATTTTCCCAAGTTATGCCAAAAAGAGAAAAATAGCTCCCTTATGAAAAATTAAGGCTTAGAGAAGGGCCTGCAAGGTACTTGTTGACGTCAAAATATGAAATATTTTGTGATCTACAAGGATATTCCTCGTTTACCAGATATAAATGTTAGTTCCTTAAAACAACCAATATATGCTTGGAATAGATGGAATATTTGCTCCCCATCACCAAATTTTTGTAGTCATTATCAAGGGTTTTTAAATTGTCTAGAATATGTAGAATGATTGGAATATTAAAAGGATTCTATATGGAATATTCCTTTGGGGTCACCAAAGAAATGGATTGATCAGTATTGGGAGAATGTCGATAATTTTTTGTTGACTAATTGGCGAAACTATCATTAGTTAGATTAAAAGTGATGTCAATTGGTTTAAAAGTGTTGTTGGGTGACTAACTGATGTAGAGCAGGGGTGGAGGTTGTCTAATAAAACACAATTCAATCAGTCTTGAAAAATATTTCCACTTTGCAAAGCCTAACTTGGTGTTTTCTTATCATTCCTCCAATCTCGCTTGTAGCACTTCAAACAATGAAAATTGAACATATCTTTTAGAGAAGGTCTCAAACCCAAGAACTAGTCACCATTTAGGATACCCTTTATGCCCTTCTTTGACATATCCAAATTGTGCATAGACTTGTTTCGAAACATCTCCTTCAAAAATGGACTGCTACACTGCCCTTAAGCCCAAATAGGCCTCTTTTACAAAGCAAGTATGTGATAAACCTTCTCCCAATCATCAATATTCACTCAAAGGCTCTAGACAGATTACATGGGGTTTGAAACAACAAATTTTATCACTTGAGATATCTACAAACTCACCAAATGTCAATACCCTACCTCTACCTATTAATTCTAGCCTAATACATTAAGATACCAGGTAGGACTTGCACAAATAGGGCCCTAACTCCATACCCTGCATCTACAATCACTCTCAAACTGAAAAACATCCTAACTAAAGCCATTCTATCGATTTGTAGAGAATTTCACTAGTGGAATGGTCTAATATGCCATTATTTCTACCAAACCCTCTTAACCTAGGGTTTCCAAACCACTCTCAGTATTTTGGCTCTAAAAACCTTCAAACTTTAAGAAATAAACTCAAATCAATGCCAGAAAAAAGCTAGTTCACACCTTCATCAAATGTAATGCACTTTAGATCATAATCTCTCAGTACGGAACCGTACACAATGTTGTAGCAGCAAAATTGCACACAAGATTGCAGAAAATAGAGCACTTCTTATTGTTTGCACTTCAAAAACAACTTCAAAACCTTGCCTCAAAGTTTGTGAGGCATATTTAAAATTTTTCAACAACAAACCTACAGTTCATAACCACTTCTTGAACCAAATGATTGTTCAACTTCCAAATATGACAAAATTGCAAAGTTGCAAAGCAACTTTTGCAACAAATTACAAAACATGGCAAAATATACTCAAACTGACCCCATGAGACTTATTACATTGCAAATGGTCTAAATAGACCTTATTACACCAAACAAGACTCTAAACACCCAAAAATCTAACATGTGACCATATTTACAAAAGTTGACTAGGTGCCCCTACACCACTAACTCACTGCCAAGCCTATAAAAACAAACACCACTAGTGGGGAATGACTCAATAGGCTGCATAGTATAGGTCATATGATTAATGAATATTCCCTACCTATGCAAAGTGTGTAGGGTGCAATCTATACCCTATCGTCGTTGATTTGACCCTTTTGTATTTTACTTTTAGAAAAAAAAAAACCAAAATATTTTTTTAAACCCTCACGTACTGGGCTGAAACAATATTAATGGTGGATCTTAGTATAACATTGTATAATCATACAAATCCATATGGTTGTACGAAATTTATGCCTCAAGATCTACACCCTTTAGATTTTTTTTGTTTTCATGCAACTGGCCTGATTTTTTTGAATTGACAGGTGATCTAAAAAAACTAACCTTCAACTTTGACAATTTTTAATGAATAAAATGAGATTTCTATTCTAGCCTTCACCCATAAATATGAAGAAAAGTAAATAAATGAAAAGGAGGAATAAAAAGTAAAAATTATTTAAAGGTGGCCATGCAAGACCATTACACAAATTCTTGAGATATATTACTTTTATTATCATTACCAAAAGGTCATAAAAGTTAGCTAATACAATTGTTATTGAACCAAGATAAAAATCCATGTTTGAAAAGTATAACTAGGTACCAAAATTTATCTAAATAATTCAAAAATATTACATTGGGAAGAATTTGTAACCTTTATTTACAAGTTACCTGCACCAATTTTACTAGTTTACATTTGATGAAAATAAATAGATGTGAAATTTGGTGCCTTAAAATAAGATAAAACATTATCCCATAAATGGATTTTGGTTTGTTATAAGTAGTAGTAAAAATTAAAGTGATACTATAGGGAAACCCACCACATACCCATTTTATGAATTGGAAAGCTAGTTTTTGAGCAACTATTTGGTATCTCTTTGGAATCAAAGGTGCTTGATCCATTCCTCTATTGTAAGTCCATCTATAACTTGGTTGCACTTCCCATTTTTGGAATTTGAAGTTGAAGATGTATGGCAAGCAAGTGGTAGAGTGGGGAGAGTCTTTTTATGTTTTTATTTTTATGCTATGGACCCCTTTGTAAATAGAGTTTAGTGAAAGTCTATACTATTTGTTTCATAGGGCTTGATTTTACTTGGCAATTAGATATTATATCTTCAAAATCCAAAGAGGTGCTTGATTCATGACCCTTGACTTTCCCCTCCTTGTAAGAATCTAATTCTAGAATGGTATCTTCCACCGACTTGGGTAGAAGAAAGTCAATCTTCATCCAATTTTGAGAGTATAGGCTCTAAAAAATAGATGTTCCAAGTTAATTTGAGTTCATCAACTAATCAGAGGCATGTAGGGGAAAGACTATTTTCATAATGAGATAGAATATATAAATATGAGCATGAGGGTGTCAAATCAAATGATAATCTATCTTTGATTTCTCTAAATATGTTGTCTATTGCATAGATTCTCTAGGAAAATTTCAACCAAGTATCTACAAAATAAATTCATCTTCCAATCCATGTTAAAACAAAGTATGGAGAATACTTTCAAAGATGAGAAAGGGAGGGGTTTCAACTTTAGAAGAAGGCAACATAGGTAGATGATGAGACAAGAGAAGGAAGGAGAAATAATGATAAATACACGGGGGAATTACGTCACCACCTAGGTAATTAGTAGGATGAGTCAATCATACAAGAAAACATACAAAAGGCCCCATCATGAATGTTACACCCCGTGTGTTATTACCTATTGACTATTACCTTGTTTGGTTAAAATGCTTTAATATATATATGAATGTGTTTTGTATATGAATCTTGATGGAAATATGATGAATGAATGTTTGATTCAATTTAGTTTTTTATAATGATTATGTAAATAAAATATATGATTCATATGAATGTATTGTAATTGGCTAACTATTGTTATGATGTACTAAGATAAATGCAGGAATAGGTTCAAACCTCCAGAAGAGAGGGGAAGTATCACTCAGGAGAACTTGGTCTGGTAACCCTTAATGAGCCTAACTAAGTATAAACAAACTCACACCCTAGTTGGTCTAAGATTGAGTCAAGTCCATTTGGGTAAATGGTAAGTGATCTTCAGTTTGGTTGTGAATGTTTATATTGGGTTATGTTCTTGTTCTATGAATGTTTTGATTGAGGAATGTGTTTAAGTCTTTATGATGAGTGAAAGTCCTTCCTTGTGTGTTCATATTTATATCGAAGAGGTATATACACAAAATGTATATATATATATATGTGTGTGTGTGTGTGTGTGTACATGTCTATGATAAAATCATACATATGAGTAATTTTACCCTTAATTTTGGTACCCTCCTTAACACCACCTTGCTTCCCCTTTCTTTCGTTAAATTTTTGCACAAGTTTCTAGACCAAGCGGTGTTTCACTGTACGTTGCGAACCTAGGCGGGGTTTTCACTAGTTTTTCTAACCTCCCACTTTACCGCTTCTTTATTATTCTTTGAATGTAGGTTGTGTTTAATGGTTCCATTGTAACTTACTGCCCGTTTAAACCTTACTTATCCTAGGTGGTCTGTACTAAAGGTTCACGAATTTGTCAAAGACTGCCAGGTGACTTGTTTCAAAAGTTTTTCTTTTGAGGAAGGATTTTAGGAGACGTTTGAAACTTGAAATGATCCAACATGGCAGTGTTATGCACATGCTATTGGCTCAGAAATGCTTCGCCCAAAATGCTACAAATCACTTCCTCTTCTATATCACTTTGTATGAAAAATAATTCTTTCAATTGGTCAGAAAAATTCCTAAACATAGGATTGCATTTGATCTCCAAAATGATGAAATCATTCGCTGATATTCCATCACTCTGAGCGCTCGCCATTCTTGGATGCTTCTGGGTGGAAAAGTGTCGTGAAACTGGTTGAATTTATGGATGTTTGGTTAGACATTTGGGCTATCTCTCTTTGATTTGATGAGACAACAACTTGGTTTGGATTAATGGCTTATGTGAAGTAGTTTTAAATTACATTCCCTAATGGACAACATACATGTGCAATCATATTGCACCACCTTAAACCTTCATTAATTGCATGGCTGTGGGATATATCATTTGGCAGCCATTAGTGTGAAACAAGGTCAAGGTTTCTTGCCTAACGTCTTTTCATTTTTCAGTTTAATTATTTCGGCTGATTAGATTCTCTTAGCCATTTTCAAGAAGACAGTCAGGCAATAAGAAGAGTCACTAATTTTAGTAACGGTTTTGGAAACCGTTTTGGGGTGTAATTCACTGCTATATCTAGGATGAGGGAGAAGGATGGAGGATCTGATCTCCACAGATACACTATTTTGTATTTCAAGAAGGAACACTTTGCGTTTATGCTGATTTTATATTGCAATAGTTTGTAATCAGTGTGTTATAAATTTAAATGTGGTGTTTAGTGTATCAATATGTGTGTTGAGCATGTAATAGAGGCATTTTTTTGTGTGAAACATACTTTATTGTATCCATTTATTGCAGTATAATTTATTTTTTCTTGGTACAACAATCATAAGTATTTTCAATATATGTGTTGTTGTTTTATGGCTTTCTACTTTTCCTTCCATGTTAGTGTCATTTTTATGAACCAACATTTATCGCCTTATCACTTTCTGGTAAAAAGCCACCATATTATTATATAGATCATACGAGGGAGTTGTACCTCTTTAATTCAAAGGAAATTTGCAAATGCAATTGTGACATTTCCAGAGTTGTTAGCTATTGGCTCCAATGCATTAAAGGTAAAATAGAGTCAAAGTTATCAATTATCTTAAAGAGGCCAATTCATTCGCTAACATAATTTTGGTGACTCTGTTAGGGAAAGCAATTATAATATCTGACAAGTTGCCATCGTGTCATGCGGCAAGATGGTACTCCCCCATAACAATGTATTTCTTGTATTGCAGCCTGATTTGAATTAGATGTAGACAAAGAAAGAAGACATTATTTCACAATTAAACACGCTTGCTTGAAGATACAAAAGGATCGCAACAAATTACATGCGATAAAATCTTGTCTTGGAAGAAGAAGAAGAATGGGCCCAATTCCCACCTAGGCCAGTAGTTGAACATCCTTCAAGATTGGTGTTCGTGTACTATGACAACCCTCCCCACCATCCTAATCATCATACCGATCAACCTCTTCATCACCCTCGAGACCCACCTCCTCATCTGCCACCCAAAGATTAATCTAGGGGTTTCCCCCATATCCTTACTCCTTCGTGAGTTGGCGACTATGATTATCCATGGCCTCAAATATTTGGTGTAACTACATTGACCCCTTGCCTTGTCAAAATATCATGACCCGCCTATTGGTTCCCAAAATATTTTTCCTAAATTCTCTGGCGAAGACACACAAGACTTTGAAGAACACATCTTGGCTATGACTGCAGCGAGCTAAATCCTAGGTATTCAAAATGAAGATGTTTTGGTAAGAATTTTGTCGATAGTTTGGTAAAAAAGGTGGTTGAATGGTTCAGGGGACTGGAAAAGGGATGCATCACGGGATGAAACATTTTAAGAGAAAAGATTCTCTAGTGTTATAAAACTCCAGCTAATATTATAGCCATCTTGAGACAATTTTTTAAGATTATGAAGGATAAAGTTGAGACAATGAGAGATATCTTGTACCGCTTCAATAGATCACTTCAATAGATTTCTCTTCTTGAAAGGCCAAGTGAAGAAATTTAGTCTACATAATCATTTTTTCTCTAGATCCTAATATTCAATTGATCCTCAAAAGAGATAAAGTCCACGAGATAAAAAAAGCTCAGTTGGAAGCGATAAATATCGAGGATGATTTATAGTTGTGGGAAAGTGTGAATTTGATAATATTAATAGGTTTGAAATTGATCGTAGATTACCTATTAATCCTCCTCTCAAATTCCTAAATTAATGAAACTTTCTCATTCAATCGTTGAAAATATTAACCTGATAGTCTTTGGTAGTGTGCAATAGATTGAAAAGGAGGAAGATCAAGATTGTGATGCTCAAATATTTGGTTTGAATGCATTGATTGAAGTTGAAGGTGACCTCAGTCTGTCTAGTGACGAGGAAGTTTTTTCACCACAAAAGAAGTCATTTGTTATGTCTCAAGTTATTTTCCCTTCCATTTTCAGAATGGGTCATTTTCCCTTGATAATAGTATAAATGATCCAATGCCATATTTTCTTCTCGCTCTAAAATATGAAACTTTCATTTTTGAGAAGGCTGCTGATAAAACTCCCTACTTTAATATGGAAGACAATGAAGAATATGTATGATGCTTCCTGATATGGGATAAAGAGGTCAATCAATTCTAACCCCCTCTTTGTCTTTAATGAATTTGAGATGTACGATAATCTTTTGTTCATTGATCTAGTTGATCAACTTATGTGAGAAGCAAGAAGGGAATGTTTCTCATCAATGGACAAGAAGGTTTCCATTGTTACTATAGAAAAGCAAAGTAATGGTGTACAATTGTTAGTCTATGAATTTGGGAAACATAATGTCAGAGTGAAATATGGGATTTGTCACAAGGGTTGTAGGTACACGAATCAATGAAGGCTAGTAAAGAGAAGTAGAGGAGCAAAGATGGTCTAGCACAGGCTTCCTTGCAACCAAAAGAAATCTATGATGAGAAATGGATTTTTGGAGGTTTGCTTGGTGATAGTTTCTTCATTCTCTACATTTGCATTTGGGTGATCTTACTTTTTGATATGCTCCCAAAGTTTTATGCAAAGGCGGGCCTATTCGGGGATGGGTCATTCTTCTCTCTACCTGTCAATGGTTTTGTGTAAGCCCTTTATTTCCTTTTGTTTTTGGTAGGTTATTCCTGCCCTGTACATAGTCACATTTTTGGTGTGTTTGTTTCTTGTTGGGTTTTTTGTTTTGGGTTTTGGTGTCCTCATTTTGACTATGTGCTCAATGGATAGGACTGTTCACATCTTCTGGGTTCTTCTACGTCCTTTGCAGTCTTTGTCCCCAGTTAGAGCCACTATTATCCTTAATTTTGGTACCCTCCTTAATTCCACCTTGCTTCCCCTTTCTTTAGTTAAACTTTTGCACAATTTTTTAGACCAAGCGGTGTTTCACTATGCGTTGTGAACCTAGGCGGGGTTTCCACTAGTTTCGCTAACCTCCCACTTTACTGCTTCTTTATTATTATTTGAATGAAGGTGGTGTTTTATGGTTCTATTGTAACTTACAACATGTTTAAACCTTAGTTATCTTAGGTGGTTTGTACTAAAGGTTCGTGAACTTGTCAAAGACAATGGGGTGACTTGTTTTGCAAGTTTTACTTTTGAGGCCGGATTTTAAGAGACGTTTGAAACTTGGATGGTGTTTTTCTAGGTTCTACAAACCACTCGCCCTACTGCCAAAAGACATTTTCAGAAGAATAAAAAAATAACAATGAATGCAGATTTGAATGACAAATGCAATTATACAAGAAAGGGAAATGAATGCCATTGAATTTGATAGGAACATAATCAACAAAAATAATTCATACAAGAACAATGTGATATCAAAATGGTATTTTTATTCATATATATATATACATTGCAGTGGCATTACAAAATTTATTGATTCAACTACAAAAGGTTGATATCGATAGCAAAAAAAGGTTTCTTTTTCAAACGCAAAGGGTAAACATTAACACTCGAACGCCCTCTATCATAGTTGAAGGCATTCAATTTGGGCGGGAGATAGTAGATTCTCATGCGGCTACAAAAATTGGGCAAAGAGCCCCATGTCATTCCTCACGAACCTTGCATGAAGAAGAGTCATGGCTTCTTCCACAGTCTCATTTTGAAGAGTCAACGCTATGCAAATGACATCACCCACCAACCTGCTCCTTGGATAGTGACTAAGCCGAACAATGGCTACATTGACATAATGGTGAAACTGTGGCCTCACCAAATGCTCCATTGCTCTCATGCCCCAGTCACGACAACCAGAGGTCCTGATGACAGTGTACACGAAACGCTCCAACATGGTAGCGTTATGCACATGCATTTGGCTCATAAATGCTTTTCTTAGAATGCTACAAAGCACTTCCTCTTCTATCTCACTCTGTATGAAAAATACTTCTTTCAGTTGGTCAGACAAATGCCTGAACAAAGGATTACACTTGATATCCTCCAAAATGATGATATCATTCGCCGATACTCCAACACTCTGAGTGCTCGCCATTCAGGATGCTTCTAGGTGGCGAAGTGTGGTGACACTGATTGAATTTATAGACGTTTGGTTAGACATTTGGGCTATCTCTCTTCGATTTGATGAGATGAAAACTTGGTTTGGATTAATGGCTTATGTAAACCAATTTTAAATTACATTCCCTACTAGCCAACATACACGTGCGATCATATTGCACCACCTTAAACCTTTATTAATTGCATGGTTGTGGGATATATCATTTGGCTACCATTGGTGTGAAACAAGATCAAGTTTTCACTAATTTTAGTAACGGTTTTGGTAACTATTTTGGGATGGAATTCACTGCTATATCTAGGATGAGGGAGAAGGATGGAGGGTCCGATCACCACAGATATACTATGTTTTATTTCGAGAAGGAACACTTTTTGTTTATGCTGATTTTATATTATAATAGTTTGTAATCTATGTTTTATGAATTTAAAAGTGGTGTTTAGCGTATCGATCTGTGTGTTGAGCGTGTAATAGAGGCATTTTTCTGTGTGAAATACTTTATTGCATCCATTTATTGCAATATAATTTCTTCTTTCTTGGTACAACAATCATAAGTCTTTTCAATCTATGTATTGTTGGTTTATGGCTTTCTGCTTTTCCTTCCGCATTAGTGTCATTTTTATGAACTAGTGTTTATCACCTTATCGCTTCCTAGTTAAAAGCCACCATATTATTAGATAGATCATACGAGGGAGTTGTACCTCTTTAATTTAGAGGAAATTCACAAATGCAATTGCGACATTTCTAGAGTTGTTAGTGATTGTCTCCAATGCATTATGGGTAAAATAGAGTCAAAGCTATCAATTATCTTAAAGAGGCCAATTCATTCATTAACAAGTAAATACATACATGATTATACGTAGGTAGACGTATCTACTCATGCTAATGGACGGATTACCCATATGCATGGGAAAATCAATTGGATGGAGGTGACACACACACATATGTATATATGTCAATCGATGGAAATGCGAATGTATATGCGAATATGTAAGGATATTAAAATAATGTTATATATATAATGTATATATTAATATATATGTGTGTGTAAACACATATAAACATATATATTAGTATATGTATAAAAGTGCATATATATAATTATTTTAATATGTATATATGTATGTTTATATATTTATTTAATTGGTAAATCATATGGATATATATATTAATGATATATATAATAAACATATGTTATAACTGGTTTATATAAAATGCTTTGAATAAAAGTATAATGCATGAAATAAGCGTTGATATAGTATATAGAGAGAGTGCATTATTATAGTATAGAGGTTTATATGTTTTAAACATTCTAAATAATGTTAAGCGCATTAAAGTGCTGCCTAATATGTAAATGCTATGGCTAAGAGTTTAAACTACACATACGACAAAGTTTGAATAAGTCAACAAAGGCTTATAAACCCGTGCATGATAATAGGCATAAAGTTTATATGTTGGAAAGAGTATGAATGTAGATTTTAAATGAATGGAACAAGTCTTGACTGCACAATTATTTGGGGCACTAAAACATGGATATGTGGCACCAAACTTGTAGAATATGGAAGCAAATAAGAAGTCTTTAACCATTATATATGCATAAACCAAGTTAATGTAAAGTTGGTAGCAATATAAGAGGGTAGTCGACTTGCAAACCAAGTAGGAAACCCGTTGAAAGGCATTGTTGTCCCTTGACTCAATAAAAGATTTAGATTTTCTCTTGAAACAGGTCGACTCAACCATTGAAAATGTGAGGATTGTCATGTGTTCCAAATCTGAGAGTTAATTAGTTGAGTTGTTGCATGGGAGTAGCAAGGTGGTATAATTATTAGCTTGTTTGTAGCCTTTGGTTGCTCAAATTTTAGTATATATAGAGGTGCTCTCTCTACCATTTGTTGCACTTTTCATTATGATTACTCTGTTGTTATTCTGTTGTATTTTCTATGTAAGTGAGTTGATAACTTGAGAGTTAGTTAGTTGCTTTGTTATTTTGCATTAGTATTTGTTGAGAGATTTGGTAAGAGGCTAGAAGTGGGAATTGGGTTTATCTTAGAGAAAGTAGCAAGCAAGCTTGAGGAATTAATCTTGGAAGGAAGTATTATTAGTTGGAGCTTTTACACATGCATGATGTTTTCTATTCCTTTGTTATTTATGTTGGAAAGGTTATTTAATCATGTTTGCCATGTTTGGAAAGGAATGTTTTAAAATGCGTGTTATAATTCTTGGATATGATTGCATGTTTCTTGGTTGATTCTTGTATTTGTGAAACCTTACAAGTTAGTTAATACTTATATAGATATATATACATATCCTATATTGGAATTTATATGAATGTGTTCTATTTATACTTTACGTATATTGTCAATACTATATGTATGTAGCATGAGATAGAGTTGCTTTGAGTTACTTTAGTAGCAATGTAATTTAAACATGGGTTATTAGTTTGGTTATTCCTGGGGTTAGAATAATCCATGGGCAAAGGGGGTAACCTATGTATAGGGTATGAATGGTCAAAACCAAATCAAGCTAGGAAGGTGGGTGAAATAGTGAATCTCACTCGAAGTACTGGGTGATGAATTATTTGGCCAAAGTAGTGTAAGTAGCCACTATTTACATTGTCAGTTCACTGTGATCTAGGTTTACATACTAGGCAAGGATTGTCATACATTAGGCTATAGCCACAATATGGTGGCTCTAGACAGGTAGGACACAACACCATGCTCAAAGAAGGATGGGATTATGAGGTTACCAAACTAATCTCTTCGTCGAAGGGAAGGACCATCTAACCAAGTTTGGTAAATGTCTGGGGGATCACAATAAGTCCGTGGTTGGAGGAAAGACACTTGAGTGATGCTTCTCCTCATGCAATTGGTGGCCAAGATTTGCAAAAAGATATTCTGGACCATTTGTATTTCTATTTCAAGTAAGCTCGTTGAAGTTATGTATGTAATCATGTATCCATCTCTATGGAAAATTGTAATTTGAAATCGCTACTTGTATTAATGAAACAATTATTTGATTATGCAATGGGAAAAATTTGGAATGCTTGTTTCAAATGTGCATTATTTATTCAATTGAAAAAAAAAATTCTATTGCTTGTAATGTTAGTAGCATTAACTGTTCACTTGTGGGTAAAACATAGTAAAATTGTTGGGTAGAACAATGGAAATGTTACAGTGAATACCACATATACAACCACTATTTTAGTTTATATTCCAAGTTGGTTATGATGTCAAATTTTATTTTCTCATGTATAAAAGTGTCAAGGTTGGTTAGTGTAAATGAAATAGGGTGATATAAAGGAAGAGAGGAAATAAAAGAAGAAAGTGTGATGTTAAATAAAATGGATAACCCTAGATTAGTTCTTAACTAGACTTTATAAAATCCCCTCCTACTTAGAGGAGAGAGTTCTTTCAATTTATTTGAAAACCCCAATATCAACTCCTATGTTTGCAAATAGTGGATAGGTGGGTTGTCTCTAAAAAAATGAGGAATATTTATGTTTTAAAAGTAATCAATTAGTTCCAATGTTGGTTGAAGGAAGCACTAAAATTTCCACTTTGAGGTTCTCCTTTTAGGTGGATATTGATGACAAGTTGGAAGTCTCATTCATATATGGGATTGCCACTATCTTGAGTCTTAGCTAGGTGTAGTTCTTTCATTAAGGCTTGGAATTATGTGTAATTAGTTGCAACATGAAAAATAAAGGGAGAGATGCTACTAATAGTTCTCCATCATGATCTTGGAGGAGGGATTATAAACTCAACATTCTTGGATTTCCTTTCAAGACACCATCAAAATTTACCTTAACCCAACCCTCTAGAAGAGGTGCCCACTTTGGTGTTAGTTAATTTGTGCCTTGAACTTGTGCCCTATTAATGACATCCTAATTTTGACTATTAAATCAACAAAATGTGATAATGCAATTATTTTACATTTTTTAAAATGATACTATTATGTTTTTTAGAGAGAAAATATCTATCATTTATTTGATGTGTTCATTTAATATCCAAGAGTTTATATATCTAGACAATGTAAAAAGAACACCAAATTTTATAAATCTATCTAAATAGTACAAATAAAAATAGAAAATATATGTATATAGCTAAAGAATACATGAAAATTACCACTACTTAAATAATGCAAAATAAACCAACCTATAATTTTCCTTTTCTAATCAAATAGGTGGAAATAAAAATAACAAGATCATTGCACATGTCCATCAAACATTAATATTAAGTATTTAGAGATAAGTTAATTTTCTTAGAATTAGTTATGTAATATTATATCCAATTAAGGAGATGATGGAAACATGAGGGCTCTATTGTGCATTGCGAGCTAGGGCACTTAGGCCCTAGCCGTGATCTGGGCCACCTTTATTCATCTGTTCCAACATACGGGAGCTACCAACTAGTGTGTGGGTGGTTTTGTTTGGTGCATGGGGTAGCGTAATGTGTTGGGGTTCTTTTTTAACTTGCTTTGTGTTGTGGATAGGGTGTGGGGTTCGCTTGGTGTAGCTTTGAGTGGAGTTTCTTCTTCCTCTTTGTTTTGGGTAGCCTCGGCGGGACACTCAAGATTTGAGAAAAACATGTCATATCACTAGGTTTTAATGGGGAATGACCTGTACTTGACCATGCATGCGAGTGTGGTCAATTTTTTGAACAAATCTATGAGTGGGGAAGGATCATCACAAAGTGGTGGTCCTCATATCTCAAAAATGAATGATTGTCTAGAAAGGAGTAAAGATCATTCATGTTTTGGTGCTTCAACTAGAGTCTACAGAGGAAGATGTTAATTACTTGTCTAATCATGCATTAATCTACAAGTTTATGAGGACAGGGTTTCTCTTCCCTCTTTGGAATCTTAGGCATGGAGCCACAAGGGAGAGATGGAGGTTATGTTTGTGGAAAATAACTATTTCATGGTGGTGTTTAATTACTTGGTAGATAGAAAGAAGGCCTTTGAGGGAGGCCCCATATTTTTAATCAAGTTGGCCTTTTTATCAAACCTTGGCACATTGTCTTTAATCCTATGGAGGAGCTTTCGTCAAGACTTCTCGTATGGGTGAGACTCCCCTCTTCCCATTAGAGTTCTAGAGGAATGGAATTCTACATATGATCACTTTGTTTCTTGGAAATTTGGTGGGCCTATCGCAACAAACACTAGATAAAAAGGTAATTTCCTTTGTTCAAAAATCAATTGAAATTGATTTAAATAAACCATTACCAAATTCCATGGAAATTAAACTTGGTTATACTTCATGGATTCAGCAACTAGATTATGAATCTATTCCATTTTAGTGTTAGGTTTTCCATGAATATGAGCACTTACAAAGGAAGTGTCCTAGGATTAACCGAGTAAGGGTCCAGTCTAGTGCGCCTCCTCATTTATAACCTAAGATAGACAAAGGAAAAGCTCTTATCTCAGTGGAGGATGCAGATAAGGATGGATTCATTCTAGAAAATCCCCAAAACAAGGGTAGTGGGTATAAAAGGTCTCTGAAAGATAGACATGAAGAAGGGTTTTTAATCGTTTTGATGCTCTGGACTAGCAAGAGGGGATTCTGATTTAGGGTTTCATTTCAGGGTTCATAATCTGGGGATGAATCAAGAGGTCCCTAGGGAGGAGCTTAATCTAGACAGTCTTTAGGAGGGGTTTCTTGATGCACAAATGAACATAGGTTTGGTTCTCGAGGCTTCTTGTGCTCTAGAACCAATTGAAAATAACAAGAGGGTGTATGGTTCAACATCAGTTATGATTACACCCCCATTGGAGAAGGGGGATTTGGACACGGGGAAGGGAAGTAGGTCCTCACCCAATTTAGGATTGTAACAAAAAATCCTAAAGAAGGGTGTCATAGTGAAATATTCCAAGGCAAGATGGAAGAAGGATAAGGAAACAAATAAATTAATAGGGGAGACAGTGATGGAATTTGGGTCAATTAAAATCATTGAATCACACTTCTCTAATTCTCGGAAATGATTATCCTCTCTTGGAATGCAAGGGGCTTGAACAACGACCCTAGACAAAACGTTGTTCAAGAGTTAGTTAGATTCCATTAACTAGATATAATTTTTATTCAAGAGACAAAGTTGTCAATGGATAATATGTACAACATGGATTTTAAATTGTGGTGTATATGACATTGTTAGTGCATAGGGGCTTAAGGAAATGCAAGGAGTTTTTCTTTCTTATGGAATCCGCTAAATATTTCTCCTCTATGGTGGATCTCTAGCAAATATTCAATTTTAGGGGTTGCTTCTAGCTTGGACATTGGAGAGATTATCTTATTCTCCAATGTTTATGCCCTGAGTGATCTTTCTATTAAATCCCATCTATGGTCTCATATTCAATACATTCAATCCTTAGTTCCTTTAATCCTGGATCTTGGTTGGGGACCTTAATTCTATTTCCAGTTTGGAGGAAAAGAGGGGGGAGTGGAAATACTGGAGCATTCTAAGAGATAACACCTTACCTATGAACCTAGTGGACATAAATCCTGGTAATGGTTTGTTTACCTGGAGTGACAAGAGATATGGTAAGGACTTTGTTTCTAAGAGGCTCAACATATTTTTGGTGTCTATTTATTGGCTTGGAAAAAATTGGGCTTCTAGATCTAAGATATTGGAGTGGCGGGGTTCAAATCATTGGCCTATCAAATTTTGAGCTACATTGGTGGGGGCTAAAAAGAATATGTTTGTTAAGTTATAGCTGATGTGGTTGCAAGATCCCTTGCTACATGAAATTATAATTGGTTGGTGGAATAGAGGTAGTCTATTATTTTTCATGAAGATGTATTGCTGTCAAAAGATTTCAATTTATGAAATTCTAGCTCAAGAAGTGGAATAGACAGTGATTTGGCTATACCTTTCAAGCTAAGTCGGTTGCTCGGTCCTATTTGGATGCTATTGCCTGAAAGATTAAGGAACATGGTATTACAAAGGTTTCCATTAGGGAAGAATTGAGTGCATTAACGGATTTGGAAGAATGGGAATTGCGCGAGGAATTGTATTGGAAATAGAAGGCATAGTTTGATTGGCTTTAGGAGGGTGATAGAAATACAAATTTATTTTATAATTTGGTCAAGTCCAAAATGCTTGGGAATATGATTTATTCCCTTGTCTCTTTTCAATGGGTTCAACTAACTTCCTTAAGTGATATTTCTAGAGAGGTTTCTCAACACTACTCTTCTTTATTCACAAAGGACTCACCCCTTACGGATGAAGACGTGAATCTTAACTTGCTGCATCCCCTCTTTAGTTTTTGTGGAAGTGAATGAGAAATTTGGTAGTCCCATTTCTCTAGAAGAATTAGAGGGAATTGTGTTTCAGATGAAGAAGGGGAAAGCCCTTGGACCTGATGGTTTCCCAGTTTATTTATTTTTAGGGCCATTGGGATATTATAAAATTTGACCTATTGGAGGTTGTTTAGGTATCATAGAAAAACAAATAGATACGGAAAGTAATGAATGTTGCATTCCTTGTCCTTAACCCCAAAAGAGAAGGGGCTAATTCACTAAACTCATTTAGACCCATTGCTATCTATAATTTTGTATATAATATTATCTCTAAATTGATGGCATAGAGAGTTATGGATGAACATTTTTATCTCAAAAGAGCAAGGTGGATTTGTGGCAAGCAAACAAATTATGGATGTTCTGATCATTGTTGTTGAGGCCATTAATTCCATGGTGAATTCAAAGGAGAAGGCTATGTTTAGAAAATTGGACATGGCTAAAGCATATGATTGGATCAAATGGTCATTCCTTCAAAAAATTCCTCCAAAAGTTTGGGTTCATAAGTGATTGGCTAAACTGGGTGATGAGTTGTGTTTCAAAAATTCCTATTTTGTTTTAGTGAACGGGAAGCCTTTGAGTTGTTTGGTTCCTTTCGTGGTCTTGATCAAGGAGACCCCATGTCTCCCTATTTTTTCATTTTAATGGTTGAGGGTTTGGGAAGAAGTATTAGGTTTTAGGTAAGACAAGGCAGTACATAGGGGTGGAGTTGGGACAATTTCCTGCCTCCCCAATCTCATTTTTAGTTTGTAGGTGACACTGCTATGATGGGTGTTTCCAAAATTAGATAGGAAACTAACATTATATTGACTTTGGATATCTATCTTGCAGCCTTGAGACAACAAATTAATGAAGAAAAGTCCTCTATTTTTTTTCTTAAAAACTCCTCTTATTCGACATTCAATTGCTCGTATTCTCAGATTTCAAATTAATGTTCTCCCTCTAGTGTATCTAGGTATCCCTCTATGTTGGATCCTTACTTAGGGGAACTTGGCATAATGTGATTGATAAGGTCCGAGAGTGGGTTAGCCATTAGACCCACAGGTGGCTCTCCTTTGTTGGGAGAGTGTTGTTGCTAAAATCGATGATCTAAGCTCTTCTCATATAGGTGCATGATTGAGACTGATCCTTCAATTTTCATTAAAGATTTAGATACTCTTGAAAGGAAATTATTATGGGTTGGTAATTTGGCTTCATTAAAGTGGATTTTGGTCAAGTGTGAAACTATATATAGGCTGGTACAGGATGGTGGTCTTGATCTGCAATAGGTTAGCCTCTCTGGTGAGGACTTGGATGCTAATATTTATTAGAGGTGGTACATTAATCAAGATCTCACTTGGGCCAAGATCCTCACCATTAAGTATATGAGGGGAGTGACATATGAGGATGTGCCAACTTTCTTGATGGGTAGGGGTTCTATGATTTGGGGTACTCTTAAAAGGGGTGCTAATTTAATTGAACATGGCTTATTTTGGATATGTAATAGGGGGTTTGAGGCTTTTTTCTAGTTTGACTCTTGGGATGGATCTCCCCCTATTCCGTCCATGTATCCACATTTATAATACCTTAGAAATTTCTTCATAGAGACTAGGTAGATTTAGGTGGACTACAAAATAGCTCAAAATTTGGGGCAAGGTAATCCCACAATAGCGGGTTGCACTTTTTCGCTAAACTTGACATTGAATTGAAATTTTTTAACTAAATCTTCACTTTTAGACACCTATAGCTGCTAAACTATGATGAATTTGAAGATGATGCAAACTAGTGATTTGTGAAATTTTGTCTGTAGATTCCATATATATATATATAAAAAAAATTGGAATCAAATTGCATTTCTTTTTCCATCTCCTTCAAAAACTAGTTTTTAATAGTAAACACCATTTTTAAAGAGTGATGTTCACCGTATAACACATAACTTTTTTCTATGAAGGATAAAACTCTATTTTTTTGACTTTAGATTTGTAACTACGATATCTAGCACCTTCATTTGGTTTCATAGTGTTTTATTGAATATTTATTTCCTAATTAAGTTTTGAAGTCAAACCAATTACAATTTAAACATAGGTGGATCGTATAACACAACTTTTTTTGTGTATCGAAACTCAATTTTCCTTTGTTGGATCAAGGACATCAATACAAAGCACCTAGATATTTTTCAAATTTTTTGTTGATAATATACTATTTTTCCACATGTGCAGAACAAAGAGCTTGATTTTTGGTGAAAAACTTAAGTTTAATTAAACTAAAAAAAATACATAATAAAACCAAAATATATTAAAATTATACTTGGTGGAGAGCTTGTTTCAAGGACTATAATACTCCAGTTGGGTTTGTCAAGTTGATTCGATTTGCATCCTCAACCTGAGCTTCAAAACCCAAAATTTTGCATAAAATTACAGATGAAGGGGGGCAAGGGAAAAAAGGGGGGGTTATGTGGGATCACCTGATAGGAGGTGGTTTATAAATGGAAGAATCTGTTAGAGTGGTATCTAGGGGGCTCTCTTGAGGATCAGGAAGACTTAATAAGGATTTTGGTAGGAAAAGTATGTAGTTCGTTAAAGGGGAGTGACACTTGTGGCTAGAGTTCATATGCTAGGGGGGTATATTCGGTGGCCTCTAGATATCAAGAGTTGAACTTTAAAAAATATGAAGGAGAAGAAGTCACGTGGTGGAAGAATGTGTGGAACAACTTTGTGTGGCCTAAATGCCACTTCTTCATTTGGTTGGTTGCTTGTAATAAGTGTCTTACTTGGGATAACCTCTGAAAGAGAGGTTTTTAGGGCTTGTCTATTTGTGTTCCTTTTAGTGAAAGCAAGGAATACTCCTCTCACTTGTTTTCTCGGTGCTCATTCTCTAGAGACATCTAGCACTTATGGTGGGGAGTCTGGAAGTAGGCCTATGTTCATGCTTCTTCTCTGGCTGAGTGGAGTTTGGGGAGGCCGTTAGCTAAGGCCTCATTTCTTCAGTTGGCATGGCATATTGGCCCCATGTTTATCCTATGGTAGTTATGGATAGAGGGATCATAAAATATTTCATTGAAAGATTCTGGTGGTTTGCAAAAATTGTCAAAAAATTATGGGCATGATTCATGTGACGGTGCATGCAAAATTTGAGGTTTCTTGGCAATTGAAAGATGAAGAGGAAGATTTGATGAAGAGGTTGGGTTTTTATGATAATGGTCTAGGACCTCCAATAGTGAAGGGAGGTCATCATTCCAGAAGGAAAACCCAAAGAGATGGGAGATGGGCTCTGCCTCCTAGTGGAGTTATGAATATTAACACTGATGGTTCTTCTAGGGGAAACTCTAGGCATGTTGAAATTGGAGGAGTTGGGAGAGATAGTTGGAGTGATGTCCTTTTCATCTTTTCCATTTATAAGGTGCATCATACTAATAATTTGATGGAAGGTCTTTCTATCCTCACAACTCTTGAAAGGTCTTGTGCTCTGAGTTGGCATAGGATTGTGTGTAAGTTTGATTCTTAGATTGTTATTAATTTTTTGAATGATTAGAAGTTGAATGGAGTCAATTGGTAGCTGGATACAATGGTTCGACAAATTCTTCAGTTGAGTGATTTGATGGTTGGAGTTTCCTTTGTCCATATTCTGAGGGAGTGGAATGGCGTGGCTGATTGTTGAGTTAAATGGGCCTTTGAGAAATTGGAGGAATGAAGGGTTGATGAATGGGAGAAATTATCTTGTGGTCAAGCCCAAATTTTAGATAGGTCGATTCTTGAAGATATGGTTGGCTAGAGGATTCCAATGGCTAGATTTTAGTGGGTCTAGTTCTCCCGAGGTTGTGGTGCTAAGGTATTGTTGGCAGGGCTTCAGATCCCTTTCCTAGGTTTCATGATGATTCTTTTCTTGATTGTAACCATTTCTTTGATGATCTAATAAATTTTTGCCCTCTTTATTCAAAAAAATATTATATCCAATTAAAATCACATATGCGAAAAGTTCTAATTTTTAGGGATAAATGAACTTTTATAGGATTAGTTATATACAATATCCAATCAAAACATACATTTTTTTTGTATTTCCAATCACATGCACATGTATAAAGTGTGTTCAATATTTAAAGTTAAATCAACTTGTCCCTAAAGGAACAACCATGCACTTCAATTTTAAAAACCTATGCTTAATCTTCCCTCATTTTTTGAGTCTTCATTGATTTTAGGGACTAAAAGCCTTCATGTTGGGAAGGTGTGATTTGTAAATGGATAAGAGCATGAGTTCATCACATTATTATAGACAATAAAAACTATCCCAAGCTTGTGATTTCTAAATTCTCCATCATTTTCCTTTTTCTCTTTGATAATTAAATAATTTTAATTATTTAATTATTTTCTAAAGTCATAATTCTTCTATTAATTAATTTTTTTTTATCTTTATTCTTCCTTGATTAATTATGTCACTAATTAAGTCCTCTTCTTTCTAAAATTAAATAAATTCTTATTTATTTAATTTTTATCCACTTTCCACTATAATTAAATAATTATTTAATTGTTCATCAGCTTTTTCTCCCCTAAATTAAATAAATTTTATTTATTTAATTTGGTTCACTCTCTTGAATTTTGAATTAAATCATTATTTAATTCAAAATGATTCTTTTTATCACATTCCTCTATAATTAAATAATTATTTTAATTATTCATTGGCCACCTAAATTAAATAATTTTCATTATTTAATTTCTCCTATCACCTCTTTGTTTGTGCCAATATTATCTTCCACTTCAAATATTATCTCTTGGCATCTCATTTAAACTTAGCCCTTGATTGAATTATCTCATAAGTCAATCTCAACCCTTCATCCTTATCATTTTCTCTAATTTAGCCCTAACCCTATTTCATACTACAACTTTCAATTTTGGCCATTGATTAAGACATCTTATTGGAATTCAATCTCAACCATTCATTCAAATTTGTCTTTTCTACTAAATACCCTACCCTTGTCATTTTCATTATCTACACATATTATGCAAGTATATGCTGCTAGTGTGAGACAACAATCTTCAATATTTTTCTAGTCACTTGTCATAGGCTTATTATTGCACACTCAAATTTGAGGCCAGTTATCATATTCAAGCAAAATGGAGAAGTACAATGGAGGTGAATCAATGGTGGCATGGAGATTTGGTAATATTGTTTTATGCTTTATGTCTTTATACTCATTTGTGCTTCATTAATTATGAGGGTTTGATTTATTTGCTTTATAATGCATTAAACTTAATATTTTAGCCTTAATTACATTGGTGAACCCGACGTGAATTTTGACAAATTTTGAGGAATTTTGGAGTTGGATCCTTTTTGTTGCAGGTTTTGCATCATTTTGGGACAAAACCCTAGTTTTCAAAGATTCGACCATATCTCTCAAATAGCTATGCATTCTCCCACAAATTTGTTTTTCCAAGTTGGAGACAATATCAAGAGCTTCCAGTCTGAAAATCATACATTTTGGAGATTTTTTTTTTTTGTTATTTTTCATGAAAAATCAATTTTCAAAGAAAATTAGCTAATTTTTTAGATAGTTTTATATTTTTGGAAAGCTCTCTGAATTTTAATAGGGGTGTATTCTTTATGTTTTTAATTTGGATAAAAAATAATTAGGCAATAAATAGATATCTGAAAATTAGGGTTTTACAAAGATTTGTTTATATCTCACAAACACCTGCAGATCTTTTCACAAAAAGTTTTCTGCAGATTTCAGATGATGTCAGGCACCTTCGGTCCAAAAATCAGAATTTTTGGACTTGGTTTAAATTTTTAATAATAAAAAAATAATTCTAGATGCAAAACAACAAATTTTTCAGATTTCTTTACATTTTTGGAAATATCTCAAAATTTAAGTAATGGTCTATTCTGTGTGTTTTTATTTTTTATCTAAGAAATATTTCCAAAAATCAGATTTGTCTTGACTAGCTAACCCTCTAATATTAGTGATCAATTATCTTGTTAGGGTTTTGGCTTTGTTGTTGGCTTTGTGAATGTGCAAAAAAAAATAAACACTTCAAAGGAAAAATTGGATCAAGTGGAAAAAATGCTTTGTTGTGACGCTTTCACCTGCATGTGGCTTTAAATGTTTGTGGGTCCAAGACATCTTTTTAGACTACTAACAAGTGGTTTTTTCGGTTCTATTGTCCAAGGATTTTACTTTGAAACCATTTGTGCTTGTTTTAGATTTGAAAACACTTCCATTGGTGCTTTAAAAAGAACATTTTATTGTCTCACTTAGATTTAATTAGGGGATTAAAGAACTTTGCTTGATTGTGCTTGAAGGTGGTAGGTGATTATGCTCTCACCTTGTGCAAACTAGGTGATAAAAAAAACCGGCCCATCATTTCCTATTATTTTATCCTTAGAGGGCCTACCTGGTGGGAAAAAGTAATCACCCCAGGGAACGACCCAATCGATAAAATACTAAAGCCAAGTGACTTCCAACTGATATATAAGTATGGTTACTTGAGGAAAGTTCACGTATCATGAGGATTGTTCCGACAAGAAGGGCAGTAATGGTCTCTTGCTGCATGGATGGTCCCCCATGAACGAAATGCCCATACTAGAACCCTTGTTATAGTAAGCCAAAAACCTTTATCTATTATTTGGTGCAGCAACGGTCGTTGCCAAAACATCCACATTCTCGCACTTCTTAGTAGAGGTGAAAAGCTTGGTTGATCCGAGAAGTGAGTGCAATGTAAGAGGAAGCCTATGTGGCCAAGTTTCTAAGTCACCCGCTAAAAATAAGTGTGGCTGGAGTAAAATCTGCATGGAATCCAAAAGAATATAGTCCTTGCAGCCCTAGGATTGTGTTTGTTTTCTATGTGCTTGTTTTCACAACTTTCAAAGACATTGTCAACCTGCTGCAACACATGTGCCATTTTGCACTACATTTGCTTCCTTAATCGATGCATTTTCATTTCTACGATGCAACTACCTTTTGTAAAACCACAATAACCTAAGGTCATATCTTTGTATTTTCCTTCTTAGGACCTCATTGTCATGTCTTCCCTTGACCTTGATTGTTTTGCTAGTCAGTTTGAATACCAGTTACTCCATAATAAACAATACCAACAGGTCATGGAATTCAAAAGACAACTCATCCAGTCCAAATACTAATGTCCTTCCTATCAACAATCCATGAGTCCTAGTCATTCAACCATTTGTCCTCACTATCAAGAGTCCTTTAACACAAATCCTGCCATTGGTCCACAAAAAATTCCACCTATTGTCATTATCCTAACCTTGACAAGGGAAATCAACCATCCACTAGTCCTTTCCAAGTCTCCACATCCTATCCTAGTCCTTCATCCACCAACACTTTCCAATCCCCCACCTCCTATTCTAGTCCATTATTTATCAATCTGGTCCAAGTCTCCATGTCCAATCCAAATCAACCATCCATTAACACCTTGCAAGCATCCATGCCTTATCCTAGTCAACTATCCAATAATCCCTTCCAAGTCTCCACGTCTTATCCTAGTCCTTCATCCACTAATCCTTTCCAAGCCACTTCGTCCCAACATACATCTAGTCATGCAAATTCTATCCTTGTCCAAAGTCACATTCCATTGTCTACATTTGAGGATACATGTCAATAGGAAAGTCCAAAACATGCCATCATGGCATCATCCTCATGTTAAGATCAACGTGGTCCATCCCATGACCCCATCCTTAAATCCATTCAAGAAGTCCTCCTAGGCACTCATGACATACAAAATACACCCATGCTTGGTCAAAATTCCATTTACCACCATGTTATTCAAGACGAACCTATCATTGGTCAAGATCATATTTCCAATCATGTCATTGAAAATGAACCCATCTTTGATCAAGACACTACTAGTGAAGAAGTCTGAAATGATCCACTCCTTGACCTCTATGCCATTCAAGACCAAGCACTTGACAACCCTATCCAAGCTCCGACTATCGAAACTTTCCAAAATGAGACACTTGCCTCCATGGGACACATAGATGATCTTCCTTTAGAACAAGATTCTTCTACTATGGACACATTTTCAAATGATCAAGCTATAACCGAATTCAGTGGGCTCTATGACAATGACCATGAAGACGGTTTCAACATCAACTTGGAAGCACCAGTAGCATCATTTGAATTTGACATGTCACAAATTCAGACCATAGATGTTAATCAAGACTCTATCCAACATGTCAGTAAAGTTACAACACCTTATCAACTAGGATCATCTATTTTTGCTAGAGAAATCTTTCTTACAAATGAGAATACTCCAAGTAACAATGTTCACGTAAACAATGATGTGTTAGCCTCTTGCTTCAAAAATGACAAGTACCCCATCACCAACAGAATCTGTCAAAGCATGTAGTATCAAGGCAAACGACTAGGCATACACGAGCAAGGCATTCAAGAACCAATACAACTTTAGGCAAATTACAGACATCAAGGTCTTGGTTATTCCTTAATCAAAAACTCTAATGATGTTAATGATACCTCCTCGATATTGGGGGAAACTTTATCTACTACAAAAAACAAAATGGATGTCATGAGTAGTCATTTTCATAAGGTTGTTTCCAACACTCCTTCCATCCACACCATACACCGTCATTTCAACATAAATAAACCTTCCATTTGGAACCAACAAAAACAAAATTCTTGCAAGTCTAAAGTCCAAAATTAAATGTCAAAGTCCATTGAGTACAAAAATCCAAGTGGACAAATGAAGTTAAAACGGATCCCAAAGAAAAATGGATCAAGCAAAGAAAATATTCCAAATCCAAAAGTCAATCAAAATGTGGAGCCACAAGAAAATAAGATTCCCACATATAATAAATGTCCACCTCCTTCGAAATGGTCATCAAGCAAAGCATCAAAAAGTGTTGGTTCCAAACATTATCCTAATCAAACTTCCAAACTCCGCCATCCAACACTTAAAGTTTGGAAAATAAAAATTGATTCATCCAAACATCCAAACAATCCTTCCACGCCTACCGCCATCCATCATAATCCTACATCTCACCTAAAGTCCAAAAATCCCATGTCACAAATCCGTCACCTCTTGGCAACAAATCTTTATCATAAGGAGTCTCATGGCACTCTATCATAATGTGTGTCTTTTGATAAGACCAACTCTAGTATAAAAAAGGATAACAATGAAATCAATCATTTGTATGCAAGCACTATGATCTTGACAAGGCAACTACTTCAGAAAGGTCATTATTGGCATATCATGGCACTCATCTCTACATCGGTACTGGAAACAACTTCAAAATAATCAGTGAGCATCCAAGACACCTTGCCCATATAAAAATTCCAAAATACAAAAAAAAATTAAAAATTAAAAAAAGTGTCACCTTGATGAAAACCTGGCAAACAGTGACCTAGTGACACCAAAAAAATCAAAAATCCAAAAAAAAAAATAGTAAAGAAAAAAATTTCGTCCAATAGTGAAAACCATTCTTATGGCGCTTTGGATAAGTACCATGATGAAAACTTGGCAAACAGGCATCATGTGTAAAATAAATTATCTATGAAGACCACTACACTTGGGGGCAACTTATCTCATCTCCCGTACCTTTCCTATGACATTTACTTATGAAATTTTCATCTATCCATCTAAGCCTTGGCATTTCCATCCATTGATCTTGACAATGACTGAGGTACAAACATAAATCATGCTTTGGGAATTTTTTTGACATGTCTATCCTTTTGACCATACTCTATTCAAGAAATATCATGTCCTTAATTTCATAGCCTCATTATCCCTATGCGACATAGCCCTTGAAGATCACATGACAATTCCCCCAATCTCATGCCTCCCATAGCCATCTATCTTCCTTTTATACCTATCGCCTATCTTGGTTTCCCTTGTCAATGGTCTAAATATCCTTCATCATCCCATCTAGTCCTAATGAAGTCATTCCAAATGAAACAAGCCTAATCCTAAAAATCTTTCTATGCAACCTAGCACATCATCCAAAACATTCCTTGGCTTTGTTCCTAGCCCTCCTACAAACCTTGATCCTTTAGTCACATAATCGCCATCTTCATGTTGTTTCGGGATGTGTCCTTCCCACATCAAACAATGTCATCATCATCATCATCATCATCATCACCTGTCAATTGGTATTCAACTTGACTAGAGGCAAGATCATGGTTGTCCTGGGATTCTTGTGCATGTGTGCTCACTTTCTTGTAGGCATCATTCACATGCATTTGTCATGATCCTCATAAAACACCAAAAAACCATAAAAATCATAAAATGTCTTGAAAAAATCCAAAAAAATTATTAAACTTCAAAATCCAAAAAAATCAAAACATGTCGAAACCCAAAAACATCCAAATAATTTTCAAAACCCCAAAAACAAAGTCAAGTTAGTCATGTCAGTCAATCCATGTCATCATCAAACTATGTTGCCTCTGCGATTCAACGTAGGCAAGGTCTGTCGATGTGCCCTCGAGGCATTAGGTTAGTCTTTTAGGATTCATCTCGTCTCATCAAATAAGTCAGGCACAATCAAAATCAGACGTAAGACAATAGACAATATAGTCCAACCGATCTTTAAGTCCAAATTAGACAACACAATCCAATCGGTCATAAAGTCAAAATCAATCAAATTGTCAAAGAAATGTCAATCTCATCACTCTTTGGTCCCCTCCAAGATGTGTCCTTTTTGGACTTGGACCTTGTCAAAATGTCATTTGCCTTCTCAGGATGTGTCCTTTCTAATGATAGGCACCATCCAACCATCAACACCATCGAATTGCCAACCCATCAAAACTGTCCAAATTGTCAAAATGTCAAACTATCATCCAATCAATCTTTGACAAATCAAATTTTGGCAAACACTTTGAATGGCCATTGACCTTGAGGTTTTTCTTGTCTTATCTTTTTTTCAAATTTTCTTTGAGTTAGGTTACTAGCTTCCTCGAGGATGTCCCATGAAGGATTTAGAGGAGCAATGATGTCTCTTGACTCTTTTCTTTGATTGTTGTTTGTGGATTGTCTTGGCAAAAAAATTAGGCAACTTGGCCCTTAGTATGAGCTAGGACATTCTTTGTCTATGACTATCTGTTTTGCAAGTGGATGACCTTGCACACCTTGGTCAATGTCATACCATGGTGTTTGTTGTTTATTTGTGTCATTTTACCACCCAGTGATGATTAGTGCAGAGTCTTGTCTGGCAGAATATGCATCTTTTAATTTGTCTCCACTAACGTCCATATCCTCCACGCTAACATTTATTCTATGCCACTTATCTATTTTCCTCTTATCCATTTTGAGAGCACCCTCGTGTTCTTTGAACCCGCATGCCCTCTCGAGGGGGCATACCACAACACTCCTCGTCATCCTTCCTCATCATCTTTACACTAGGGCATGTTTTAACTCAATTTCTTTGACACAACACGATAAACTACATTGTATCAAAAAGGGACAAAATGTAGACACTAAAAATTATCCCAAACTTGTGATTTATAAATTCTCCATCATTTCCCCTTTTGTCTTTGATAATTACATAATTTTAATTATTTAATTATTTTCTAAAGTCATAATTATTCTATTAATTAAATAATTTTAATTATTTAATTAATTAATTTGTTTATCTTTATTTCTCCTTGATTAATTAAATAAAATTTATTTATTTAATTACGTCACTAATTAAGTCCCCTTCTTTCTAAAAATTAAATAAATTCTTGTCCACTTTCCACTATAATTAAATAATTATTTTTAATTATTTAATTATTCATCAACCTTTTCTCTCCTAAATTAAATAAATTTTATTTATTTAATTTGGTCCACTCTCTTGAGGTTTGAATTAAATCATTATTTAATTCAAAATGATTCATTTGATCACATTCCCCTATAATTAAGTTAAAATAATTTTTATTATTTAATTTCTCCTATCATCTCTTTGTCTGTGCCAATCTTATCTTTCACATCAAATCTTATCTCTTGACATCTCATTTAATCTTCACCCTTGGTTGAATTATCTCATAATTCAGTCTCAACCCTTCATCCGTATCATTTTCCCTAATTTAGCCCTAACCCTATTTCATACTGCAACTTTCAATCCTGGCCATTGATTAAGACATCTTATTGGCATCCAATCTCAACCATTCATTCAAATTTGTATTTTCTATAAAAGACTTTATCCTTGTTATTTTCATTATCTACACATATTATGCAAGTATATGCTGCTAGTGTGAACAACAATCTTCAATATTTTGCTAGTCACTTCTTATAGGCTTATTATTGTACACTCAAATCTGAGGGCGATTATCATATTCAAGCAAAATGGAGAAGTGCAATGGAGGTGAATCAATGGTGGCATGAAGATTTGGTAATATTGTTTTATGCTTTATGCTCATTTGTGCTTCATTCTTTATTAGGGTTTGATTTATATGTTTTATAATGCATTAACTTTAATATTTTAGCCCTAATTATAATTACAACTCAACAAAAAGAAATTTAAAAATCCCACCATCCAAAAATAGATATTTTTACATATTTGGATTCCTCTTGAAGGTTTATCTTCTTACAAAAATAACACCCCTTTTTAAGTCTATATGCAAAAGCAATGGCTTTCAAAAGACAGTGGACCAAAAAAATCATTAAAGGGGTGGTTTTGTAACGGTATTTTTTCAAAAGGGGTGGTTTCATTGTGGCAATTTTACAACCATTGAGGTGATTATAAAAAACCTATTTTACATCAAGTGACAATTTCATCACGTGTCTAAAAGCTACTCTATGGAATTTTTAATTATACACTTTTGACTTCCTAATGTCTTTTCCTCTTCTTTAGCTTGTATAAGAATATTAAGTAAACATTTTAAATACAATTTTAAATTTAATGGGGAGATTGGAAGTCTACATAACCCAACTTCCAACATTCTAATCTTTATTTCTTAAGCAAATAGGTGAAAATTAATAAACAAAATGATTGTACTTTATCAACAAAATTATCAAAACATGAATTGTATGTTGTAGAAACTTTAAAGAAATTGTAGTTGTGTGGTTGGTTTATTTTCCCTTTCTATTTTTATTTGTTATTGGTTTGTTGATGGGTCGTTGTAGGATTTTTGTTTGTTGTTTTTTGTATATGCTTTTCTTTCTAGTCAACTTTTTGTAAAGAGTTTTGGAGTCCCTTCAAAACCTTTTTTACTTCTAGCAAAAAATATTTTTTTATTAAATTTTTTTTTTTTAAAATCTAGATAAAATATGAAATACAATATTCAACTAAAATCATATACAAAATTCGATATATAATTAAAAATACATACATTAAAAAATATATTAAATCTTTTGAAATAAACTAACTCATCTTGTATAACCTATATGCATAGTGTACATCAATAAAAAGCACACGCCTAAAGCCTATATTCAATTAGTGTTAGTGTAAATTTTTATTTTTCTAGTGGGTTAATTTGTTTTCCCTTAGTCATAGGTTTTTCCTACACTTTTATTAAGCTTTCTTAGGTTAATAAAGTAAGTTTAATCAATTAATAACTAGTAGATAAGGTGTTGAGGTGTCACCATTCTAAAAGAAATGAGCATTTGCAATTTTTAGACTACTTGGCGGGCACTCCCTATTGGTTGGATTTTCCACCTCTATCCTCTCCCTAGTTCTATATAAACTCATTACCTAGCTTGTATTTTTATATACTTTTACATTGTTGAAAATGTTGATATACATGTACACTGATGTATGAAATCATTCTCCTATAGTTCTCTTTGAGCTCCTAATGCAATATTGCCATCTTGAAATTTGCACCTCTTGGAATCATTGGTCTATAAATGTGTTATTTCATCTACAGTTTTATAGATTATTCATCCCATTGAAAGATCTTGGTTATTCATTTGTTTCATATTTCTAACAATTAGAAGTACACACATAAAATTTTCACATTCAACCACAAACAAAATACATTGTATGCATATCCAATCAAAATGATATGCCTAAAGCCTATATTCAAGTTGAAGAACATACACAAATTTGAACATTCAACCACAAACAATATATGTTACCTCTATATATGCAATCAAAATCACATGCCTAAAACCTATATTAAGGAAGAAACACGTACACAAAATTTGTACATTCAACCACAAACAACATCCATCAAGTTTATATCCAATCAAAATCACATGCCTAGATCCTACATTCAAGAGAAAGTGCATAAATAAAATTTGTACGTTTAACCACAAAAAATGTACATCAAGTTTGTATATTCAATAAAAACACATACATAAAACTTGCACATTCAAGCACAAAAAATATACATCAAGTTTAATATATCCAATCTCAAACACATACACATACATAAAGTATATTTAATCTTGAAAGATAAATTAACTTGCCCCCAAAAATAACAACCATGTACTTCAATTTTAAGAAACTGGTGTAAATTGCATGATTCATAATTTTTATTTTTGTGTTTTTTTCCTCTTTAAAAGGTTTCTTTGTAAATATAACAATGCTAATATAGAAATATATTGTTGTTGTGTTAATATTTTCACAATCCATATATTGTAACATTTCTACTAAAATTTTGTTTAGTGTTTTTTACATCAATATTTTAGATCACATTATGTAATTTATCATAAACAAAAGAGAAACTAAATCAGAGAGATATTATAGGGAAACTCACCACATAGCCATTTTATGAATTGGGAGGCTATTTTTTGAGGAGCTAGGTAATATGTCTTTGACATAAGAGGTACTTGATCCATTCCTCTATTGTAAGTCCATCTATAACTTGTTTGCACTTCCAACTTTTGGACTTTGAAGTTAAAGATGTATGACAAGCATGTGGTAGATTGGGGAGAGTGTTTTGAGGTTTTTGTTTTTATGCTATTGACCCCTTTGCAAATAGAGTTTAGTGAAATTTTATACAATTTTCTTCATAGGTCTTGAGTTTATGCTTGACCAGTTCCATTATATCTTCAAAATCTAAAGAGGTGCTTGATTCATGATGCTTGCCTTTCTCCTCCTTGTAAGGATGTAATTGCAATGAAATAACTTGCACAATAGAAGATATAACATAAACTATGCTAAAAATACTTGATGATCAAATAAGACTCACTACCTCCTATATATACCCTACTTATGCCGAGGATATCACCCAGGTCAGCCTAGATAACCCTATATAAGCCTTAGGCTGGCCTAAATAACTAAATAACAATATAATAATGATAGTTTGACTTAGTTAAGAGTTAAGGTAGCCACAACTTGAATAATCATAACCCTATTTGTACTCTAATATTAAGGGCATAGCATGCCCCCTTCTTCAAAGAAGCATTGTCCTCAATGTGAATCAAGTGTGGATGCTTCTGAATGAAATCTTCATCCTCCCATGTGATGAGCCACAAAATTGACTAGTTTCCTTCTACAATTTCATGTTTTCTATCCTTTTTTTGCTAATATTTTAAAGACATTTCCAAGACCTTTTATATACCTTTAAGAATTTCAAGCTTTTAAAGACTATGTATGTGGCATTAATGAATGTACGCTTGGATTTCGTATGTCTATAATTTTAGTAGAATTTCTTGATTAATTATGATGATTAACTATGAATGTTCTTTGAGAAATAAAAATAACCCTTGCAGCTCAAAAACCTATCAACCTGCAACACAAGGATTTCTGACCTGCAACAAAGGGGTGATGGTTCAATACAATGAAGGATTCAATCAAGTGAAACATCAACATGTTTTCCAAAACAAGATGAAGACGACAGTTGGGGGTCATGGACACAATTATCCATGTGGCATCCCATCTACTGAATAAACTTGGAAGAAGTATGCTTTGAATAGGAATGATATTTATGATGAGGATGCTTTGTCCAACATGTTCCTATGTTATAGTAGCTTTCTTAAAATATGTAGAAACCTTGTTTGATTTCTACACTCTTGCTTATAGTAGTTAGTTTTTTTTATAGATTTAATAAACTCAAGTCCTCTTCCTATCTTATGGATAAGTTTGTTTACAATTTCATAATAAAAAGATTCTAATAGGCCCTATTTCAGAAGGTTTCTTGTTGAGAGACCAAAGTAGTTAGCGAAGATGTGCTAGATATTTGCAAAAATTAGATTGAATAGCAGTTGCTACATTGTGTTTTGATGTATGATGTATTACAATAAAGAATATTTATCTGAATATTTGATTTGTTGAGTTAATTGAAGATAATGTGGAATGCAACATTCAAGCAAGGGCCACTTGAGGTATTTCCAACCCCACATAATACTTAGTTAGTTAGATTATGCATTGAAGTTCTGAATTTTGATTCGTAGTTTGCATTACAATTCATTGGTATTTTAATTTTCCAATTCAATGCTTTATTTTGTATTCAGTTTAATGATTAAGTTAGAATAGATGCACACTGCAACAAAGGATTAATTAGTTATAGTCCATGGAGTACTAGGTACCCGTAGCAACTAGCATTAATTAGATTACTTACTCTATTTTATTTAAGTAGAAGTTATTTTGAATTATTCTTTCAGTACTTGTACTCAATTGATTAAGATAGGATTCTTGAATGTATATATAGTGCCAACATCATCTTAAATTTACAATTCACTGGTTGACAATTAAATGAATCCCCCTTTTAAATGATGAAATGCTTAGATATGAAGGATCTCCAGGTCCACTAAGTTGTGTGTATTATTAGTTACACCAATTAATTAGGTATCAGGGGAGAGCTTTACATTTTTCGCGTTGTTGTCAGGGATGGTGCTAGTTCAAAATTCCTAGTTGTGTTTAGGATTAACTTTGATTTCCTTTTTGAAGAATTGATAAATTTTCCATTTATAAGAATTAGAAACTTTAGACACTTACAATCGACAAAAAAAACTATTTACTAACAGTGTGTAGGAAACATTGATTAAAGAGTAAGAACTATTGTATGCAGAGGTAGAGAGACGCTATGGGAAGATTGATCCCCTCAGTACACGAATAATTCAAAGGTATTGGTGTAAACACATAACATATTGAGGTAATTAATGAAGAAGAACTATCCCTTACACCAGTAACTACCCCAAACACAGAGGGGATTTTTAGAAGACATTTTGACATCATGGCTAAAGAAGCAATGGAAAATCCAGTAGAGCATGTGATGTTTGAGTTTCTTAAATATGACCAACCAAGAAAGGGTTGTTACTCTTAAGAACATACCTCCTTCAAGATTACCCATTTTCTATGGACTAATTACTGAAGACCTAGACACATTCCTTTTTAAATTTGATGTGTTGTCATAGTTATGACTATACTACATATGCTCACCAACTCAATTTTTTTCTAGCCATGTTAAAGGATGTTTCTCTACGCTAGTTTATGGGGTTAGGGAGAAATTTCATCTCCAACTAGGAGAAAATGAAGAAAATATCCCTAAAGAAATATTAGGATTATTGCAGAGGTATAGAAAGAAGGAAGGATGAAATTTTTAGGATGTCACAAAGAGAAGATGAGTTGCTTGAGGATTGTGTGGAGAGATTTCAATTATGTCTTAAGAAATCACCTCAAAATAGAATCTCTCCTGAATCCTTAAAATTGGTATTTTTGTGGGGAGTCCATGAAGCTTCAATGGATGCCTTAAATCTCATAGGAGTGGGAGATATCTCTCAATTTTCATTTTGATGAGAATTACAAGTTATGTAGAAACTACTCCAGATCATTCATAAAGAAGACTAGGGTGATATAATCTCTTATCTCAACAAGACATCCAATAGAGTCTCGAGGGTGGAACTTGGTAATCTCCTGTCCAACATTAAGGAGAAAATAATTAGCCACTTGGCTACCTGATTGGACACCCTGCATATCATAAAGAAGCAGAAAGAAACTAAGGAAACCCTAACTGAATTCTATCCACATTGCCTCTAAAAGATGATCAACTGCAAATATAAGATGTTGGCTAGTATCTTTGAAGAAAAGAAGGGGAAGCTTGAATTTCACACCCTGGAGGAGGAAGAAGGCCAAGTGTTTTACATCACTCAACACAAAAAATGGCAACCAGATAAGGTATGCCTCAAGACCCCTTATCTTACAATATGTCATTTTTAGGTGGTAATGCAAACTTCTCAAAATGGAAACCTCGAACTTGGACTAATGTACAAAATACACTATGGTCAATTACCCAAGCATCCAATTGGACTCAATAACAACTAGGGATATGGCCAACATAAAATTACTAGGCCCCAAATTAAAATTTCAAGTGGCCACCCCAAAAAAACCAATGGCCATCACAATGGCCCAAAGGTCAACAATAGAAAAATCAAAATATAAACTACCCACAACCACAATAACCCTTGTAGCCACAACAATGCTATAATGCCAAATCCAGCAATGGCTACACCACTGCATCCAAGAGAGCCTCATTTTTCCATCCCAACCTGCACCTAACCCTAACAACAAGCGTGTTCAATAGGATTATACTAATGGCACCATCTAGTACCCCACCTATGGGGTTGAGGTGAGTGATGTACATCTTCATTAAGGGAATTTTTTAGATGGGCCTTCATCTCCTCACATCACAAACCTTATTGATGGGGAGTAACCAATAGAAATCATGGGAAAACAACCAAGGGAACCTGAATAAAGTACCCAAATATCATAAGTCCAAAACCACTATTCCCTAAAAGACTAACTATACAAAAGCATCATTTTGAAGTTGAATCTAACCTGTTAGGCCAACTCAGAAATGTTTGCATAAAAATATCTCTGTTCAAGAAATTAAGGAAGTACTTATATATACAAAAACCATGAGATAATTATGCCTTAAGAAGCCAGGCATAAAATGAAAGGACCCCCAGATTGTGCATGTTTTAGGGCATCTTGTTGACATCATGTTAGGAAATATAGTTATTCCTAAATATGTAGACCCTAGGATCCCTATAGTAGATATTCAAATCAGTGGAACTCTCATCAAAAATACCTTACTTGACCTAGGAGTAGCCATAAATGTTGACAAAGGAAACCATGAAACAAATTTAGTTAATCGAGCTCTGATCTACACCTACTATTTTACAACTAGCAGAAAGGCCAACTGATAAACTAGAGGGTAATATAGAAGACTTGGTTATCACATTGGACTCATAGGAATACCTTGCAGATTTTATGGTATTACAACCTAAAAAATCCTTTCAAGATACCCCTTAATCCTAGGGAGGCCTTGGTTGGCTATTGCAGAAGCATTCATCAATTGTAGGTCTAGTAATATGATCATTTTCAATGGAAATGTGACAAAAAACTTTACCCACCTGCATAGCCACATACATATTTAGATCAAACTGCATGGCATTCCCTTGATGAGGATGACCAATATTCATTACAAACACTAATAGCCATTGAACATAGTCCACAGTTGGAAACCCAAGATGAAGATGAAGTCTTTGCAAACATCATGCAAAACTCTTATGGCAGGGACCTACAAGAATACAATTGGCTAACATGCTTATGTGGCCCTTTGCATAATATAATACTTAAAAATGCATTCAAGTATATTTCTCAACTTTTTCATAAATTGCTACCTCATAACTGTAGTCTCACTTTAGCAGGCCTTAACATTTCCTTTGTTAAGACATCAACCTTGACCATAGAAATTACACCAGGTAGAACACTAAATAAAACTAATTGATAACTACACAATAGTCTTCACTATTAATGATGTTGTAAGCACACACAACCACATTTGCATAGGACTATTATGACATGAAAGGATATCCTCACCTATTCATTCACATAATTTATATTAATGGCTAAAAACCGATGAGGCAAGCTTAGAGTAGAATGAACCCAGTTGTATGTGATATAGTCAAAAACAAATTATAGAAGTTACTAGATGCAGGGTTCATTTATCCAATGTTTGACAACCAATGGGTGTCCCAATTAGTAATTGTGCACAAAAAGGGAGGAAAATGGAGGGTATGTGTTGATTACAAAGAATTTAATGCAACAACAAGAAGAGACCATTTTCCCCTTCCTTTTATTGATAAGGTGTTATATTCATTAGTAGGGAAGCAATATTTCTCCTTCTTAGATGGATACAATGTGTATAATCAGATAAAAATAACTCTAGAGGACCAAGATAAGACAACCTTTACATGCCCATGGAGTACGTATGCCTATTCTATCTTGCCATTTGGGTTGTGTAATGCTCCTGCAACATTTCAAAGGGAAATCTTAATTATATTTTTAGACTTTTCCCATGATTCCATGGAAATTTACATGGATGAATTTACCACCTATGGGAATACATATGAACAAGCATTAACTAATTTGGATAAATTACTACAAAGGTGTCAAGATCACAATCTTTCCTTGAGTCATGAAAAATGTTTCATGATGATGATTGAAGGAGTGGTATTGGGACACTTTGTGTCTAGTAAGGGATACAGGTAGACCCAAACAAGATAGAAGTGATCTCCACTCTCCTTGTTCCTCAAAATAAAAACGATGTTAGGAGTTTTCTTGGTCATGTTGGTTAGTATAGGAGATTTCCCAAAGATTTTAGTAAGATTGCAGCCCCATTATTTGTTCTCCTCTCTAAAGATGTGGAATTTGACTAGACCCTTGCATGCCAAAAGACCTTTGAAGCCCTCAAAGTAGTACTCATTAAGACCCCAGTCTTGAGAGAACCAAATTGGAAAATACCTTTTCATATACATAGACACATCTGATTTTTCAATAGGTTTTGTTTTAGGACAAAAATAAGGGAATTTAGAATATGCCATCTATTATATCAACAAGAATCTTCAAGGTGCAAAGCTTAATTATACAGTCACTAAGAAGGAAATGTTCGCAATAGTCTATTCTATTAATAAGTTCAAGCACTATATCATTGGCTACCTTGTCTTCGTTGACACAGATCATGAAACAATCAAACATCTAATGAATAAACAAGTGGTAGGAGGCAGACTTATAAGATGATTATTACTACAAGAGTTTCATATCACAATTGTGGGTAAACCAAGGAATGCCAATGTAGTAGAATATTTTCTCTCAATATTAGTAATAAAATCAATAGAGGATATTATTGATGACTCATTTCCTAATGAACACTTATTTTCCCTTTCTTTGCATACACCTTGGTATGCAGGTATAGCTAATTATCTAGTTGTAGGGAAGACACCATCACATATCTCACTAAGGGAAAAGAGACATCTAGTTGAGAGAAGCTTTCCTTATTCATGGGTAGTTGGATATATATTTTATACAGGGCTTGATAACATAATGAGAAGATGCATCTTGGAAGATGAATTCTATGCCATTTTGAAAGCCTGTCATGATGAACCTTATGGAGGGAATTTTGTAGCTAAAAGGACAACTCTCAAAATCTTGAACACTGGTTACTATTGGACTACACTTCAAAAGGATGTAGTCAAGTACACAAGAAGATGTGACATATGCCAAAGGATGGGAAGGCCCACTAAGACTGATGAGATGTCACTCCAACCCCAGCTAGTCATTGCACCATTTGACAAGCGGGGGTTGGATTTTATTGGTCCCATCACCCCAACATCAAATAACAAAGAATATATTTTGGTCTCCATAGATTATCTCACATAATGGGTGGAGGTAAAAGAATTACAATTTGCAAGGGATGTAAATGTTTCTAAGTTTATTTTTGAAGATATCTTCATAAGGTATTGTGTTTCTAGAGAAATAGTAACATATCAAGGGCCTCGATTCACTTTAAATTTCATAAAATTAATACAAAAATATGAGATCAGACACATCAAATCTACACCCTACCACCCCCAAGCTAATGGTCAAGTGGAAGTTACCAACAAGGAAATACAAAGTATTCTTACCAAAATAGTACTTCACAGGAAGGACTAGGCAACAAGATTACCTGAAACAGTTTGGGCTTATAGGACAACCTAGAGCATTTTGGGCCTATAGGAAAACCTGGAAGACTGCAACAAGATTTACACCATATGAACTAGTGTATGGAAAAAAGGTAGTCCTTGTTAGAAAACCAAGATCACTTGCATGCAATCACCTGTCACATGCAAAAGACATGCAGAACCAATAAAAATGTTTTGTAAACCTCAAAGTAAAAATGCATTATTGAGAATCAATTATTACAAAGAGATCAGTCCTTATGAAGGAGATCAAGAAACCCTAAAATGGAAACCCTAAATGAAAACCTAGTGTGCACACTTAATAATTAATCAATTATTAATGTGCCTAAGTTTAGCTTAAGTAACTAAAGGAATAAGTGACTTAATTAATTAACCAGTATGATATAATTAATTAAGTATAATAACTTATTACTCTAACACCCCCCCTTAAGATGAACTTAGGAAGAAGCTAAAACACTAGAAGAAGATGCATGAAAGCAAAGATGGGTTCCAACAACTAGGCTTGATCAGGTACCCATTTACAAATGCAAGAAAGAGGTAGAGAAGGAAAACCTAGTGGAAAAAACCCCCCTACAATGAGATGACATACTGCAAAGAAGCACTGGAAGAGCACTGGAAGAGTATTGTAGAGTAACACTGGAACCGCAATCTGGCAAGCAAGGAAAGATACTTTTGTCTACAAGAAACCATATCAGAATCATAATGATGCAACAACAAACCCGATGCCATGGAACACTCAAAAACTCCAAACGGGAACAACCCTGGTATCTATGAAACAACAATCGATTATTGAATGATGTGATTACTGAAAATGAAGTGCAAAGATGCAAGTTGCACTCTCCTAACTGCCAAAACATCCAAGTAATCTACAAAACACCCATCGAGATAAATATAGAATAATGATAAACCTGAGACAGATACAGGAAAAATTGCATGGACAACAACATAGAGCTCCTCAATACCCTTCCAACGCCGCAAAGATAGTGAAAATCGGAGATCGTGGCAAACAGTTATGAGCTTGGAAGCGTAAAATAAACATTTAACTTCAAATAGAAGTAAATGTAGTAAAACAGAAAAATATTGTAAAATAAATTGCACCACAGGATAGTGCTCGGAACCATCTTTCCAGCAATATCTTGTTTTCTCGATTTCAATACCGTATGCCCAAGTTATTCCAAAAAGAAAAAAAAATTGCTCCTTTAGGGAAAATTAGGGTTAGGAGGGGCAAAGAGGCCATACGACCACTAACGTCAGCACTTCACGAGCATAAATTTGGCGGCCATCTGGCCGTTGCTGCAAAAATCAGCCCCCTACAAGAAAAATTTGGGCAGAGCCCCTAGTCGCTGATATGACCAGGGACTGGGTGCTGGAGTTGGTCGGGGGTCGAGCATGAAGCTCCTGGTCCCCCATAAGACCCTGGCCGAGTAGTTAGGGCCCGCGGGGGCTAGAGGTGGCAGGTGGCGATATGCAGAGGTAGTGCTGCCCAAGGCCGCCGCTCCTGGTGGCCGCCAGTGGTGAAGACCATTTGTTCTGGCAGCGCTGAAGATTTTCCAAAAAACTACATTTTTTGCAATTTTTTTGATTTTTTTTTAAGTTCGTCCATACGACCTCCCTGAGAAATTTGTTTTGCCTCAGAAACCAACTGCTCCAAAATGGACAATTTGACAAGTGTTTCTAGGGTTTTGAAGCGCTGTGAAAGCGATGGCGACGTCTGTTTGAGCCCAAAGTGTCCAAAAAAATTGGCTACCCTCAAATCTTGCAAAAAATATGCCTGTGGAAACCGTTGCACTAGAAACTCACTGAAAGGCCATATCTTCATATCACGAATAGGCAGTTGTAGGTTTGGAGCTCCGATACCATGTTAGAGCCTCAAATAGCTCTGATACCATGTTAGAAACCAAGATCAGACATGCAAACCTAAACACCTTCCACAAAAGAGAAAAACAATGAAAAAGCAGAGTTTTGCATGAAGATGTGCAAATTGATATATTCAGGATTTCAATGATTACAATGAGATGATTTGCTTTATAAAAGAAAAGTATGCAACCCTAATGTTGACCTAAAAACAACTCAACTAAATAAAGCTTACTTATTAATTAAGTAAACTAATTAATACCTAAGCAAAACCTAAGTAAAGTTATGCAAGTGTAATTAAATATTAATTACACTAACACCCCCCCATAAGTGCAACTTAGGGAGATTAAATAAGCATGCACATAAAACTAAGATGAATGCAAGAAAGTAATCACCTGCATGCAATCACCTGTCACATGCAAAACACATGCAGAACCAAAGAAGATGTTTTGTAAACCTCAAAGTAAAAATGCATTATTGAGAATTAATTATTACAAAGAGATCAATCCTTATGAAGGAGATCAAGAAACCCTAAAAGGGAAACCTAACTGAAACCCTAGTGTGCACACTTAATAATTAATCAATTATTAATGTGCCTAAGTTTAACTTAAGTAACTAAAGGAATAAGTGACTTAATTAATTAACCAGTATGATATAATTAATTAAGTATAATAACTTATTACTCTAACAGTCATTCCCTTTGAGTTTGAATATAATACTCTTCCAAAAATAATTCAACTAGGAATGGATATATTTGTAGCCCAAAAAGAGAGATTTCTTAATCTTAATGCTTTAGATGAGATTCGTATGGAAGAAATTCATCACACTTAAATAGTACAAAAATATAGGATTTTATGGCATGATCAATTTATCAAGACTAAAAAATTCAATGTGGGAGATTGGACCTTGCTTTATGGCTCAAGGTATAAAGACCATAAGGGGAAGTTACAAACAAGATGGCTTGACCCTATGAGATTCAACATGTTTTTTCTAATGGGGTAGTTCATCTAACCACCATTGATGTAGAAAAATTCTCACTCTTAGTAAATGACCACAGACTAAAGCTTTACAAGAATCCATTACAAAAGGATGAATTCTTACTTTCTCTGCAGCAAAAATTCAAGCCAAAATTGCATGATACATCTACATATACAACCAACACATCAAGTGATTTCTCGATAGTTGATTCACCCAACTCACCTATTGATATTTCCTGTATAATTACTCATAAACCAACACCTCTCACTTGCACACACATGCACAGGTTATGATCATCAACATTTACTTTTTTGGATATACAACAAATGCTCACGAGACCTATAGCAACAAACCCTAAGGAATATACATACAGAGGGATATGAATAGTTTTGCAACTTCCTGTAGCACCTATTTCCACTCCATTTTTCAATACACCTCATAGAAATTTATTTCATTCAAATCCATTTACCTATAGTAATTAATGCTTATCATCCTTTCCATTACCCCGACGTGCAACAACTACACACTTGTACAATTCATTCACCATCATGTCACATCATAGTGTACTTTGTGTAGCCTTTTGTTTCAACTTACCACCTTCCAAACCACATGCCTTCATTACACTATGTATTGCTTCATAACGTTCACTTGCAATACTGGCATTTCAATTCCATCATATCAATTGTAATTCCCTATAGATGCATGATGGAAATCATATATCCTCACATGCATTACCTTTTCATTCTACCACACTCTCAGGTACTTTTCATGTTATTTATTATAATTAAATATTATTTTATTGATTTATTTCACATCTCGATATCTTACATGCAATTCAATTTATTACATGCATTATCTTTAATTTCTTTAAAATCACTTCTCCTTGCCCTTTTCATACCATGCTATTTGAGGATAAATAACCCAATTAAGTTGGAGGGAGTATACAAGGTCTAGTATGTCATTTTTATTATTTTCCAATTCACAATTTCTTTTCATTTCCACAAAATTCCATTTTATGAGACCCAAATAATTCCATAGGCTATCAGTTATAATCCGCTACAAAAGCATACAAAATCATGAGCAAAATCAGGAGAATCAATTTTTTTTGGAATACAAGAAATTATAAGTTGTCGAATCTAGCTAGCATAATAGGAGGTGATATCATACAAAGGGAGCTAGCAACACATAACCTATTGTTGGAAGACCAACAATGCCTTCCAATATTTCAACAAGCTGGTTGGATGGACTATTTCCTTCGGTTGAAAGAATTTAACGAAGAAATCACCCAACAATTTGTTGGCACACTATAAAATGATGAAGCTATAGTTAACGGGTTAAGGGTGGAAGCATTAGAGGCAACAATAGAAGAATTTTCAGGGCTACCTACGACAAGAGATGAATTCTCGGTCTGAGCGGATGCCATTGCAACAAGAAATGAGTTCAAAGTGCCAAGAGAGAACCTATAATCTTCAACTCAAGGTACTAAGCGACTCTCGTTACCTTGGTTGTGGGCCTATGTATCCTCTTACATAATTAAATAATTAACTTGTGATGGTAGGTAGTATCTCCTGTATATCATACACTTTAAACTTCTCAATCACCTGCACCACCAAAGGTTGGTAAATGTTCCTAATTTTTTGTATAACCTATTAAAGAGAATGTCTATGGAATATAAGAGGAAGGGGATTTTTTTTGCATTATCACATTTCTATTTTGTTACTCTGTTAGTCAAAAGAAGTCTTCGAATAGAGTTTCCCAATATAGCTTGGGAGGAATTTTTAGGTTGCAATGATGTTAATAATGTTGTTATGAGGTCACAAGGAGAACAAGTGAACAAGGGAAATGAAGTAAATGAGCCCCCTACAGTTGCAATAGAAGGAAATGAATCATCCACCTCACCCATTGCTTCACCTTCCCGTAGCACTAGTGGGCAGGTAGAACCAAAAATGCAAGAACCGCAACCTATAGCTTCCATGGGTCAGCTCGTAGTGGAAGAGGCACTTGAAAACCCTACTTCTATCAAGAGCCCCTCTAGGCCTAGGTAGTGACAAAGGAAGAGTGCAACTTCCAATTCTACATCTAAGAAAAGAAAAAGGTGGCTGACATAGCCAAAGAGGCGATCCAATCACCTCAGAAAGAAGGGATCTAAAGAGAAAGAGGCCACTTTTCATAAACAGAAAGTAGTGGAAATTGAAAATGAGTCAAAACTCGAAGGGGAGAAGCTATCAAATGAAGAAAAGATAACCAAAGGCATTGCATCTCCTATATTTTAGTAGTACATATTCCGATTCTAAAGATATATTTACAACAAGGAAGAAAAAAAGACCTCAAAATAGCCATTCCTTTCAAGAAGGGTTTGTTTCGCCTAATGAGGATGATGAAGACATGTTTTTGGAAAAGGAAGATGAATTTTTTTTAGAGGGAAAAAATGTAAATAAAGAGTTAAATACAACTTTGCATAGGATAAAGGATTTAGAAGAGCAACTCAGAACATACCAACAAAGGGAAAGAGAAATGGACACCAAAATTCAAGAAATGGAGAAGAAGCTACATAAATTTGAGCAACGATGGTTAGGGTTAGAAACATTAGCACAATTGGTCATAATTGAAATAAACAAAAAGACTCAAAAACCAATGAAACCAATTGAATACCCAAGGACACCTACTACCCCTACTATGATAACATTGGTTATAGAGTTATGGAACAAAACAAAAGAATTTTCTCAGAAGAAAATAGATTGGGAAAAAGAAAAATAAGAATTATTGTCAACTCATACCAAAGTAGTTGAAAAGAAAGATGCTAAGATTAAGTAATTAAAGGTAAAGATAGATGAATTGGTACACAAAAAAAACTAATTATTGAGGGTAGACCTCCAACCAAGGTATATACTCTGTTTCTCCAAGAAAATTATCTCATTTTTCAGTTTAGCCAAATAATTAGTGACTTCCCTATAGCAATAAATTCACCTACACCATTTTTAAAAATGTTCCAGTAGTCGACATTGGAAATGTAGGATCATTTTTATGTGAATTCTATTTACACAACTTGGTCCTTCCCTATGAAACTATATGAAACCCACTTATGTTTGTGGGACATGTTCAACTCAGAGAATTAGCTTCTTACATCCGGAATGAAAATCTAAGGTGACAATTAGAACAAGAATATCTGGAAAGGGAAAAATCATCCCCTCTTTAGTTGAGGGAAGAATCGAGAGACCCAGACATTGTGGTGGATAAATGGATAGATCTTATAGAGAAAGAGGGAGTGACAGGGAAAATAATTGAATGTAGAGAGAAAGACTACAAGAGGTTCCAAGAACTTGCAGTAGTAACAATTAAGCACACTTAACTTTTCATAGGACAGATGGAGGGAGCTTACCCCATAACTCAAAAAGAAGGAACCCCATTCCATTTTCAACTGTGGTAGTAGTCAAAATAGTACATAAGTACATTGAACAATTGCCTTGAGGAATGGAATCACTTGTCTCCCCCTCACCTTTCATTCCATTACTTATTATTCTTCAATGAAAATGACGAAAGTGAAGTATATTATGCCTAATCTTATACTATTCCTCGTCTTATTAGTAGCAAGATAAAGAAAAAAAAGCTCTATTTAATAGAATTCTATCTTAGTTGTCCTCAATCATATTACATGTTCTATTTCGTTATAACAAAAAACTCATGATGACAGGTATTTTTATTGTTTATTGCAGGTTTTAATCTTGGGCAAAAAGATCTTTTTGTATTTTTATTGTTTTAATTGCGGTACTTATGTATATTAGAAATTTTGTCATCAACTTGATGGCACAATTTCGAAATATAAGCTATTCCTATTGTAACAGGTTGTTCAAAAATCTTTCCTGTTCTTCCATCAATTAATCTATGTTTTCCAGGATGATCAGGTTCAAATACCCATGGATTAGCTGTTTGCTCGCTAGCTTTATAAAGTTCAGAAAACACTAGTTTTCTAGAAGCTTCTCGTTCGTATCTTTCGTCAAAAGGTGCTACTCTATAATGTTTGTTCATTAGTTTTCCTGCTAAACCAAGCAAACATTCAAAGATCTGTCCTACATTCATTCGTGAAGGTACCCCTAATGGATTTAATACCATATCTACTGGTGTTCCATTCTGTAAATAAGGCATATCTTGTCTGGGCAAAATTTTTGAAATAATACCTTTATTACCATGCCTTCCAGCTACTTTATCACCCACTTGTATTTTACGTTTTTGTGAAATATATACATGAACTTTTTCTACACTATCGCCGAGATAATCTTCTTCCTCGAACTCCTGGAAGCATCTCACATCGAGAACTCGGCCTTTTACACCTTTAGGGACTCTAAAACAATTTTCTTTTCCAGTAGGTGCCTTAATATCAAATAATTCTTGTAAGAATTTTCCTTCTGGAGTATTTAATAGTGAGTCTTCTTCTGCTTCCAGTATTAATTTACCTACTAATACATCACCTGTTTCTACCCAAGATCCTATCATTACAAGGCCATTTTCGTCCAGATGACGGAGTAAGTAAGCATCTAAATGAGGTATTTCTCTAGTGATTACTTCAGGGCCCTGCTTCGTAACATAAACTCCAATTTCGTATCTTACGATCTGGAAAGAAGTAAAAATGTCTTCATATACCAGACGTTCACTAATAAGTATTGCATCTTCAAAATTGTATCCTTCCCATGGCATATAGGCGACTAAGATGTTTTTTCCCAAAGAAAGTTCTCCCCCTGCTGTAGCTGCACTGTCTGCTATAATTTGCCCCCTCTTTACATATTCCCCTTGGCGAACTCGGGGTTTTTGATGCATACAAGTGTCACTATTAGAACGTTGATATAGAATCAATTCTGTTTCTATATTCTCTCGAACAACGGATGAAGTTATAGTGATATTTCCACCATCAATATATTTTATTTTTCCCCCTTGCTTGGCTATAGCTATACTTCCTGAATCTAGAGCTGCTTGACCCTCCAATCCAGTTCCAACAATACACTTCTCAGGTTGAAGAAGTGGAACTGCTTGACGCTGCATATTAGAACCCATTAAAGCACGATTCGCATCATTATGTTCGATAAAAGGAATAAGGCAAACTCCAACGGAAAAATATTGGGAAGGAAAAATACTTCTGAAATGAATTTGGTCCCATGCAAAAAATAAAAATTCTTGTTGAAATCGAGCGGGAGTAAATTGTTCCTCTGGAACCCCTTGATTTAATGCCAAAAAATTTCCTGTAGCTATCCGACAGTAGTCATCTTCTCCCGGTAATAGATAAACCATATGTTCTTCGTTTGATCTTTCAGATAGCCTATGGAATGGACTTTGTAAAGAGCCGTAATGACCAAGCTGCTGCATTTTAAATTAACAGAAGCAACATTGATAAGATAGTCTTTTTCTTGTTGTATTTGAGAGTATCCATTTACCCGAATTTCGCGCGCTCGCATTTCTATTTCCCGTAAGCGAACTCGGGCTTGCTCAAGCTGATTAGCAGCTCCTTTACATAATTCTTCAGAATTCTGAATAGTACTCAATATTTTCTGTTTACGGTTATCTAATAGATTACTTAATGAAAGTAGATTATCTATTCATAAGTTAAACGAATTTATAATCTCTTCCCAAACCGAACACGAACCTTTCGATTCATTCGGCTCTCCCGCTCGGCTGTTTTTTTACCAAGCCTACCCTTTTCGTTCATATTATGTCAAAATAAGATCAATCTATCAAAGACCGAAATCTACGAAGGGCTCTTTTGCCAAAAGGGATTTTTTATTATCAACAAAGTTGTTGTTCTTTTTTTCTTCTTCTTTTTTTCTTCTTCTTTTTTTTCATTCGTATTTCCTCTTTACTTTTTCTTGAATAAATTCGCTTCTGTGTAGGTCGTCGGTTCCGCATTTAAACCAAAAAAAATTGGATGGGAGATTAGGACTATTTTTCAGTAGATAGATTGAATAATTCCATTGATATGAATGTTATATATCGGATGAACCTCCAACTATGCCTTTGACCCCATCTCATATTAGCACAGCGGTGGAAAGAGTACCCAGTTGTGCTTGGACTTCAAGCAGTTTAGCTTTAACCATTCTAAAGATTTTCTCTTGTTGGTTGGGATTGGTAAGAAAATTTCCCAATCAATTACGAAATGCTATAGTTCTTCCATATTTCTTTTTTCCCTTTTAGAAGTAATTCGTTGAGATCATGCACTTTTCTATCTACAAAGTGCAGTTGGTTGGATCCAGCTAGATTATTCAAATATACAACTCGCACACACTCCCTTTCCGAAATAGATCAGTACACCAAGCACCACACTGAGATTTATTATATTTGTTTCTAAAATATTGGTATTTAACCCGAAACCCTCAGCGGAGGATAAATAAATTAGGGAAATGAAAGAATCAGTTACATTTTTCATACGCTCTCCCCTCATAGATAAGGATACTTTTACAAAGTTTTTTCTTTGACTCGATTCTACTATTATTCGAAGTCCGGATAAGCAAATTTCAAGTACTTAGTAAGTCCCAGGTCCCGCATAACGAAAAAAAAGGATACAATTATGAAAAAAAAAACTTTGTTCGATCTATCTACTTCTCCAAGTGTTGCAAATCTTTCTGATCGAAACAAGTGAAGTATAAGTCCATTATTTTGGATCAGCCCCTCCCCTATTGGCTGAACAAGAAAATTGATAGAGGGGGGGTATTTAAAATCCCGAAGGGTACGTATTTTGGTCTCTGAGATCAAACAAACGGATTAGCAAATAAAAGTGCTAGAGCTACAACTAATCCATAAATAGTTAAAGCTTCCATAAAAGCTAAACTTAGCAGTAAGGTACCTCGTATTTTACCCTCCGCTTCTGGTTGTCTCGCAATACCTTCAACAGCTTGTCCCGCAGCAGTGCCTTGACCAATGCCAGGTCCAATAGAAGCAAGGCCTACGGATAATCCAGCAGCAATAACGGAAGCAGCAGAAATCAAAGGATTCATGGTAATCTCCTCTTAATAAATGGTGAATAATAATGCTAGTTTTATCTATTGATTTGATTGTTCACGTTCAACTAGAGAACAATTTCTTTGAAACAACTAAACTCCAACGAAATGGTATTAAAAATGATGATATTACCAAATAGGTCAATTCTCTAACCTGATATTATATTCTTTTTAGATCAAATAGAGGCAGATTTTGATTCATCTATAAAATGAAATATTCTGCATAATAGTCTCTTTTTTTATGGTTATATCTAAATAATTATCTAGATATATATTAGTCTATATAGATGATATATGCATATACATATATGACACAATACAAACTATGTATATGTATCCCTTCGAGGTCGAAAAATTCATTGTTCCACACCGGGATACATAGTTTACTAAACTAATTCCCATGAGTAAACCTATTCATTTTATTATGTAGATATGAATTGTTCTATTTATCAATTTTATTGACGGGATTAGTGATCCTAAATATTTTGACTAAAATCTTTTTGGCTAAAATCTTATTAAATTCGAAATGGATATGAATTGAAAAGTTAGAAAAAACTGAGTTCAATTAATTGAATTAATGATGACCCTCCATGGATTCACCTATATAAGCTATTCCTATTCAAATAACAATGACAATTTTGTCTTCATAAAAACTCTTTGTAAAAATATTTGTGATAAATTACTTTGTACAATAAAATTGAGACCTTTCGAACCATTTTGATGTCAAACGTCGTATGTTTTTTCTCTAAAAGATCTATCGTAGATAAATTCATGGCCATAGGGCGCCAAGTGCCACTATCAATTAAAAGTTCAATTCGCTCTGAACTAGTCATTTGCAGAGTAGCTCCACATTCTGCACAAACACCTTTTTGTTCTACTAAAGATTTCTTATAGAGAAGGGTCTCACAATTTTCGCACAAAAACCACAAATGCTTAAAACGTTCCGAATTGAATCTGTCTTCTACGGGTGTTGTTTCGATATATTCAGAATCCTTGTTTTCTTCACACATTTTCCTATATTTTTTCTACATATTATTAATGTACAACTTTGAACAGATAAAATACAAATTTTGCTTCATTTTTATTCCATTTTTTTATTTCGTTTTTTGATGATTTTATACTATTCAAGGAATCAAATGTATGTAAAATATATAGTATATATATATGTATATATACTATATGCTATTTGAACAAATAAATGAATTACGACGAGAAGATCGAATGAATTCTCGATTAAGTGGAGTGAGTCAGATAGAGAAATTTCTTTTTTCGAAAAATACAAAAAAGATCTTTTTGCCCAAGATTAAAAAAAAATGGAATAAAAATGAAGCAAAATTTGTATTTTATCTGTTCAAAGTTGTACATTAATAATATGTAGAAAAAATATAGGAAAATGTGTGAAGAAAACAAGGATTCTGAATATATCGAAACAACACCCGTAGAAGACAGATTCAATTCGGAACGTTTTAAGCATTTGTGGTTTTTGTGCGAAAATTGTGAGACCCTTCTCTATAAGAAATCTTTAGTAGAACAAAAAGGTGTTTGTGCAGAATGTGGAGCTACTCTGCAAATGACTAGTTCAGAGCGAATTGAACTTTTAATTGATAGTGGCACTTGGCGCCCTATGGCCATGAATTTATCTACGATAGATCTTTTAGAGAAAAAACATACGACGTTTGACATCAAAATGGTTCGAAAGGTCTCAATTTTATTGTACAAAGTAATTTATCACAAATATTTTTACAAAGAGTTTTTTCAAAAAAATACTAAAGCGTTGAAAACATTAGTAGCATAACAAATGGAGAACAGAGTTCTCATAGCTCAAATGCAAGGAATGTCTATAGAGCAAGAGCTAGAAATAGCTCAGGATCAGCCACTCTTTTATTGGATGGAAGGAGAGGAGTCGACATTCCTGAATGATGTTCTAGTGACTCAAGCGCCGCAAGTACAGCCAGATTACAATACTCGTTCCAAGCAGAGGCTCACTGAATAATTCACATCTTTGCAAACTAAAGGGTCACCTAATACAACACCTAGTCCATCAACAGTTGTGTCATTAGTTCCACTGTGGTCTCGGGCCACTTTTCCAAGTCTCGATAATCCACCTCCTCTGAAAGCAAAAGCTCCCATGGCCACCCCGATAGTTGCCAAACAATCGGATGCACCAGTTGCAAGGCAGAAGAAGCCAACTACCATAGCTCATCAGTCACAAATGTCATTCAACATGGTGGAACAACTAAAGAAATCTTCTGCTAATGTTTCTTTGTGGGATATCCTAGCCATCTTGGAGCAAAATTTTCCATTACAGAGGGCATTATCGGGAGAGGAGGACATGAAGATGCTTGAACAACCCTCAAAAGATAAGATAGCCAATCCAGGCCCAGACAAAGTTCTAGCAAATCAATTAGCGAAAAAGAAGGTCAGAAAACAGGGTAAACCTAAACCCAATCCCTTATTTCTAACACTTATCATTGGTAAAAATCTACTACATAATTGTATGGTTGAATCCGGTGCTAGCACCACTGTCATGCCTATGCAAGTAGCTGAAGCTTTGGGACTCAAATACAAGCCTCTTAAGAAGGGAGTCGTGCAACTCGACGGGAACAAGGTTGAAACCATCAAAGTAATCAAAGGATTGCCTATGACATTGTTTGCTTGCCCCAACATTACTATGAATCAAGATACTGTGTTCATTGACATCCCTCCTATATTCAAGATATTTTTGTCTCGAGAATTCACTGCAAATGTTGGAGGTTACCTATCTTTGGATTGGTCACACCTAATCCTAAGAACCAAACATGGAGCTGAGATGAAGATATTGTCGGAGCCTTAACATTCTGAGCATGTGGTTGATGAATCCATGATCAATTTTGAGGCAGCACATACCTCAATCACCCCGAAAGAGATGCCCAATGCCAAACTTCTTGAGGATGAAGAAGCAAGCACCTCTCGGACTGAGAATGAAGAGGCTCTCTTCAATGAGTTCATAAGCACATACCCTTTTGAAAACTATCATGCAACAGGGCTAGGAACATACGTCATACATGAGGAGGATCAAATTATGCCTAGAGTGACTAAAGAGTCCGGGAGTGAAGGGACCTTAGAGTTATGGACCTTGTACTTTGACGGAACAAGATGCAGAGTAGGATTCGGCATAGGAATATGTTTGGTATTTGCATCCAAAGAAAAGACCTTAAGGTCTTACCGTTTCCAATTTGCATGCTCGAACAAAGAAGCAGAGTATGAGGGCCTTGTCCACGGCTTGAGTTTGGCAGAACGAATGGGTGCAAAGAAAATACAGGTGTTCGGAGATTCAGAATTGATGGTTAACCAAATCCAAAAGCTATCAGCCGCCAAGAATGTCTGAATTCGATCATACCAACAAAGGGTCTGGGACCTGATTGAAGGCTTCGAGGCATTCAACATCCAAGCCATACCTAGAGAGAAAAACTTCGAAGAAGACTAAATGAAAATTGTTGGATCTCAATTTGAGCTAGCCTCCGAGTTAATTAAAAACAAATATTCAGTGCAAGTGATCATGCAGCCTGCAGTCCCAAACAATGATCAAAATTGGCAAGTTTTTGATAGTGATGCTCATATCACGTCATTTCTCCAATTGTCTGGAGAATTTTTCGACCAATTACAACTGAAAATCGCTGAGGCCTATGAGGATTAAGTGGTCCAGCTTAAGTCAAAAATGTTCCACAGGGGTCTGGTTACTCTCAAGAACCTTTTTTATTCTGATGATGCGATAAAAGACAAGAGAAAGCTTATAGCTGATAAAGGTGATTACACCGATTTGCACATCGGAGAAGATAAAAAGCTTAAAGTCGGAAAGGGAGTCTCACAGAAAAATAAAGAAAGGTTGAAATATTTTTGCGAGAAGTATCCGATTGTGGTAGCATGGTCATATGATGATCTTAAGGGATATGATCTCGAGATTATCCAACACACCATTAAACTACTAGAAGGAGCAAAACCCGTGCGTCAAAAGTAGAGGCTAGTAAATCCAAAGATCGAGTTGTTAATGTTGCAGGAATTAAAGAAGTTGATTGAATCTCAAATAGTGTTCCCGATCAAGCATAGTACTTGGGTGTCTAACACGGTGCCGGTCTGGAAGAAGAATGGTGATATACGATTGTGCGTTGACTTCCGAGACCTAAATAGAGTGTCTCTGAAGGACCACTACCCTCTACCTTCCATGGAGGCAATTTTGTAAACAGTTGTTGGTTCCGATATGTTTTCAATGTTAGATGGGTTCTTTGGCTATAATCAGATTCGGGTGAAAGAGGAGGATCAACAGAAAATGATATTTACCACCAAGTGGGGAACATACGCTTATGCTAAAATGCCCTTCAAACTTTCAAATGTCGAAGCCACTTTCCAATGAGCTATGGATATTTCTTTCAGGGATTTGATACATAAGATCATTCTTATTTATCTGGATGACCTGACAATTTTCTCAAAATATGTTGAGGATCATTTTAATCACCTCGAGCTTGTTTTCCAAAAGTGCTAGGAGTTCGAGATTTCTCTGAACCTGAAGAAATGTGTGTTTGGGGTCCCACAAGGGAAGTTGTTGGGTTATGTCATCTTGAAGGAAGGTATTGCCATTGACCCAAAAAGGGTTAAAACAATCAAAGAACTCCCTCTACCTGTCAACAAAAAAGGAGTTTAATCATTTTTAGGCAAGGTTAAATTCATTAGCTGGTTCATAGCGAACTTTGCAGGTATTGTTCAGCCCATTACCTTGATGTTGAAAAAGGACCAAATCTTCAAATGGACAATGAAATCCAGAAAAGCTTTCAAAAAGATTAAAGAGGTCATCTCTTTTGCTCCCATGTTAGTTAATCCAGATTTTTTGAAAGACTTCCTCATGTACGTCTTTGGTGGTAGAACGAGTATCGCTATTGTCCTGATGCAGAAAGACGATGAAGATAGAAGAGAATTACCCATTGCCTTTGATTCGCGCACTCTAAAAGATTATGAGGTAAAGTACAACTTTGTCAAGAAGTAAGCTTTTGCTATTGTGAAGGGGCCGAAGAAGTTCTGACACCTCGTATTGTGCAACAAGGTGATTGTTTGTGTGCCACACCCTAGCGTGTGTGAATATATTATGGAAGGTGAAATCACTGAGAAGCGGGCTAACTGGATAACCAAGATTCTAGAGTATGACATCGAGATTAAGCAAGTCAAGACTGTGAAAGGGAAGGGACTGTTCAAATATTTGACTGAAAACAACAAAGCAATTACTGAGGTTGAAGTCCTGGAACCCATGCTGCTAAATGAAGAGAGTTTTGAAGATGATTGGTTAGATGATATAATTAATTTCATGCAAACAAGAAGGTACCCGCCCGACCTCCCCTCATTTAAAAGGCGTTTTTATTCACTGCAGAATAATGGTTATGAACTCTTGGAGGGAATTATTTTCAAGATAAAATTCAATGGCATATTTTTAAGGTGTGTGACACAAGAGCAAGTAGGAAGGATATTGGAGCAGTACCACAGTGGCCCAACCAAAGGACATTTTTCAGCAAAAACCACTGCAATCAAGATTATGCGTGCTGGTTATTTTTGGCCGATGTTATTTAAGGACTCGTACTCATTGGTGAGGTCTTGCAATGAGTGTCAATTTTTTGTAAGGAAAAGGAAAAATGTTGCCATGCCACTGAAACCAATTGTAGTGGAAGAGTCATTTTCTCAATGGGGTCTTGACTTCATTGGCATGATCAATCCATTTTCATCAACCGGACATAGATGGATCCTGACGGCAACTGACTATTTCACTAGGTGGACTAAAGTTGTACCTTTGAAGAATGAAACTGAGGTAGAAATCATGAACTTCCTAGAAGAACTGGTAGCCAGGTTTGGCCCACCAAAGACAATTATCTCGGATAATGCCAGAGCTTTTCTCGGTGTTGAAATCAAGCAATTTGCACTGAAATATGGAGTCTTCTTAAAGACATCCTTCAACTACTATCCACAATGAAATGGCCTTGTCGAATCGACGAACAAGAATCTTCTACGACTGATCAAGAGAATAGGTTCAGAACATCAAAGAGTGGCATAAACACCTCCATACAACACTATGGGCAGACCATATCACGCCCAAGAAAATATTGAAAAAATATCCTTAAGAGATAGTATATAGGAAGGAAGAGTTGTTGCCAATCTCTATGGAAATCCTTGTATTCCAACTACTCAAGTCTCTTGAGATTGAGCAAAATTAAGCAATGGAGGTGTGGTTGGCAGAATTACTAGAAGTTTAGGAGAAACGAGACTAAGCACCAATAGGTGGTAAATAAATGGTTCAAAAAGAAAATTTATGACCAGGGTCTACAATATGGAGACTTGGTGCTCAAATTTAACGAGTGCAGAGCAAAGCTCGATCAACATGGAAAGTTTGATAGTATCTGGGAAGGACCATTCAAAATCACACAGTGTAAGCAGCACAACTCGTTCGAGTTGGAAACAATGGAGGGGGAGGCCTTGGGTATTCCTGTTAATGGAATACACCTCAAGAAATTCAATTAATCTAGATTTTGCAGTAAGTGTGTAAATATGTATTTATTTTCCCTGCTTTGTTATTTTTGGGTCATTCTCAATGTTTACTTAGATCAACAACCACATTGATGCAAGGAAATGAAGAAAAGAACCAGAATATAGGAAGATAAATATATTGTATTGATTATGGAGACATTTACATCTGTATACATGCTAATGTAACGGGGCCCATGGCCATGTTCCAAAAAGATATATATTACATATTGTCGTTGATAAGTGTTGCAGAGAATTTTTTAAATACAAAAAAAGAGGGGGGATCTTTTGGACGTCTCTTCAGGCACTCAAAGGTCCAACAATGGCAGCAAGTAGTGTTTGGGGAAATACCATCCTCTCAAAATTCTCATACCATTGCACCTCACAAAAGGGTTCAACGTTGTGCATCCTCATCAAGAAATGGAAGGAAGAACAGACTTTGTGACAATGTTCCTCACGAGTTTCAAGCTCAAAGCCACACAGAAAGGGCCTAGTCAGCACAGGTCCTCCTCCCTCAGTAAGTCGGTGCAGGTTGCGAGCGGATGGAATTCTATGGCCAATCTTGGAAGCTCTCATGATGTTCTCCAACCCCCAGGTAGCGTTTGGGAAATACCTGCTTTGTCAACCTCAGAATATTCCTTTTAGAAACGCCAATGTCTAACAGAGAAATACAAGTGTTCACTCTATACTGGTCCTCATATTCTACGCAGTCTTTGCCTAGAACCCACTGTATGGCTTTCACATACAAAAGGTTCTTCATGCCAGTCATGCATTTCAGCCACTTACACCTAATTTTTCCTACGAAGATAGCTTGGGTCTTCTTGCACATAAGCCTAATCGACATTTCCATGACTACCACTACTCTCACTAAATAATGAAGCTACCAACGATCTCCTAGGGCCAGTTGCTAAGAAATGCTAAGTGCAAATATGGATTGCCAAAATGTAAAGGGGTCCTTTTTATAGATAGGGAGAGACCTCCCTAACTGAGAAAGATATGTTTACGTCAAAGACAAATGCTATGAAAGAGCCCTCATAAGCTGTGTTGTGGCATGCGAAATAATGAAGACAATCCAATGCAGTTTCAATTTCTTCAAGTTAAGTTTTTTTAAAAAGAAGAGAAAGAGCCAGTTGTTGCCATACAGAATGTTTTTGTCTTGGTTAAATCGAACCAAATCTTTTAAAGTGAATTTTTTGGTTGATGTGCTCGGTTACAATCAAGTAATCATTAAATGCAAAAGCTCATGAAAAGATATGGCGCTACTGATTTGGTACTTTTTCCAAGAAAATTAGAGCCATCGTATGTGAGGTCATATCTCTTAATGTGTGGAATCTTTTGGCAAGTTGGTAGCCTCTTCGCATGCACGAAAGGGTTAGTGGTGCATGACATAATTAATGTGAAAGATAGCGTGTACCCTTGCTAATCTGATATTTCTGAAAATCAAAACGACAGATGGGAGAACTGTGCAGAAAGAATTAATTGTGCGAGGTTGGAAAAGTGTGTAACCGCCTGAGTCATTTACAAAAATAAAGAAAGCATTTCAAATAAATAGGTAGCGAAGTCCTTTGAAAGCATAGGTAAAATGGTTGAAATTGCAAAGAGCTCAACCTCGGTCGTCACCACCGAAAGCATTGAAGAATGAAGGATGCAGGTGCCTTGTGTGAATATCTACGCCCAGGTTTCTTATGCAACCTTGGGCATTCCAGCTAAACCTTCATGGCCCTACACTAAGCTGGCGGACCAAAAAATATTAAGCACGGTTTCTCCTAGAAACCAAGCTTTGGTATTAGAAGATTGGGATAATGTATGAGATCCAGAGTTATCTCAGAACCCCAAAATTTTAATAGAGGCTACATGCAAAAAGATGAAAAATATCAGTGATCCTTTTCATAATCGATTGTGGAATTGTGGTCTCCCTCAGTATATGGTTCCTTTGGTGCACTATTGTCCAAAGATTGTGGCTGCTTGTGCTAAAATTTTCGATGTCGATTCATGAATTATAAGTGGCCATAATTTCAGGTTGGTACTCTGTCACGAGGCTCTCTAGGATATGTTGTGCATCCCTCTTAATGCTCTTGAGGGTGTTGAGGATTTCAATATTTCTAGGCTGCCAAATTACTGGAGGACGCTTAGGGTAGCGCAACAATTTTTTAATACCGAGACGGGTAAATCACCAAATAACTCTGTCCCTCCTAGCTTTCCTCTTGGTTTGGTTTATTTTAAATCAGGCTCAACTTTTGTCTTCTCTATGTTGGTGTTGGTGTGTGGGATGGATACAAATAAAGAAGTCTTCGACTTCCAAATGAGCATAAGCTTTATGCTGAAAACGAATAAAGAGCCTCTACTGATGGACTTTGTGAAGGTCATTGTGGAGGGGATGCACCAACAGCTGAAGGAGTTTGACCCTGGTTCCAGGTTTAAGTATTCTTCTTTCTTGGCCTACATGATTCTACATCAAAACCCGAATTATTTCCAGCAATTTATGCCCCTGGCGGTATTTGACGAAAATGGCGCTAGAAAGCCAGTTTCTACCTAGACTTCTGTACTCTCAAAGAATTTTGATTATTACGCATTTTCATACGCAATCTTAGCTACAACTTTAAGAGCTTTGTATCAAATGAGAGGTAGGTGGTCTGGGCTCTTGAAACAGAGTTAGATATCATGGATAAAAGGTCTTGTACCGCCCTGTGAATTGTTCTTTGGTTTAGATTTTACAATGCTCTGCATGCAGGGTTTCGTTTGAGAGCCTTTCTAGCTCCCACGTTTTGTTTCAAATAGCGTGTTGGCCTTGGAGGCTTTCAGACATTTGTGTAATATTGAAAACGATTATTGGGGTGGAAAGAATCTGACTTCCTATTTGACGCTACCAATCATGTTCAACTTTGTATCACTGGTCAAAAAGAAGAATCTGAGGGTGAATAGTTCTAAAGTGTTGTATTCCAAGTTAGGCCACCTTGGATTGGTGATTATCTATGATACATGGCACTATAATCCAATACGTAATTTTGCAAAGGTAGGCATTAAGATCCCTCACCAGCCTCGCTCATTTTGGGTCCCTCAGAGAAATGCAGATGAAGGAAATGAGAGGTTATACGTCAGCCTTGAGCACATCCCTTCTAGCTCGGGTCGACCAACTTAGCTGAATTTTTATCATATAATGGCAAGGCCTGACCCTAGCCACAAAATAAATCAATTCCTCTATAGCCAATTAGCAAGGCTCAGTTGGAAGCCTGAAAAGATTAAATATTTTTGAACTTATAGACAAGAGATTAAAAGGACTAACGGGCTCTTTCAGGAGGTGGACTAAGACAACCAGTTTGATGATATCTGGTTCCATGGGCATTCAGATAGTGATGATTCTCCTAATCCTTTGGGGTCCAAGAGGTGCAGTGAGGCAGAAAGTATAGCTCCAGAGAATGAAGAGGAAGTAGCCCAAAAGGCTCCAATTATTGAAGAAAGTCCTGTGCGAGGAGAGACAGTTAGTGGACAATAGTTGCAACGTGAGGACTCCTCAAATACACAACTATCGGAGCCAACTAGCTCCTCTAGATCGGGGAAGAAGATGTCGAGCTCTACTAGATGCCATCGAAGGGTTATTTTGGACCTAGATAATTCCCCGAAAGAGAAGAGACCTCGAACAGAGGAAATCGGAAGAGGAGGAGAAAAATGGTGTGAAGAGGTAGTTGTATCTACTACGAATCTTCAGGAAACTCGGGTACATTTCTCCCCTTCTCTCTCTTCTATGTCTTTGGTTTCCTCCATGCCTGCTTATGTCATGTCACTCATGTCAGCTATTCCTATCACAGGTCACTTGAGGCAGGTCAATATTGGTTCCTCTAGGGGCCCCCTTGCGTCTCCTCTTATGTCTACTGCCCCTAAATTCTAGGTAATGGTAGCACATCCTAGCCCACTGAGTCAACAATTTGTATCTCTGATGCCTCGACGTCAAGTGGATTCTTCCCCGACCTTTCTTCCCGCTATGCTTTCACCATCTCAGAGCAGTCAATTTATCCCACCTTTTCCCTTGGCAATTGTTACGAGGCCTAGCAAATTTGTTGATGCATTAAGCACGTTGTCATTCCCATTAGCAGTTCCCCAAGAGTTTCCTTTTGCTAGCGGATTAGATATTTCACCCCAAGAGTATTTCTCGCAGGTGGATGTTTCCAAAACTGCCTAGGCTAGCCGATACAGAAAAGAAGGGGGAAGGATGCAAACAAAACTGTGGAACCCCTTTTGCAGACTGTATTCAACGAAAGTCAGAATTCATTGATATTTGCAAATGTACCCAATGTCATCAAGCCAATCGGGGAAATGCAACCAAATGATTATTTTGTCAATGTCGTAGGGCTTGATTTGCAACAGGCTCATCCGTAGGACAAGGTAGAATTAATGAAAGAAACCCAAAGGGTGGTGACAATCGATTTCCTCAAACTCGGTCACCAAATGAAGAGGAAAGATGAATAAATGAAAGAACTGAAAGGAAAAGTGGATATTTGGTCAAATTATCGTAAGGCTCGAGACATCAAAATCAATCGGCTATGGGATGAAAGAAATGCCTTTGAGAGAAAAGTCATCAAGCTTCAGGTTTTGAGTATGAAGATTGTTCCATCCCTGCGGAGAGAAATCGAGAAATTTTGGGTGACCGAAACGACCCTCCACGAAGAATTGAAGCAGGTGAGTGATGGTTTGAAACAACTCTAGAAAAGTACCAATAATGAGGTAAATTAAATGAACGTTGCATTGGAGCAGGAGACAGAAAAGAAAAAACGGGTTGAGTTAGCCTTGAGGGAGGAGGAAGAAATTACTACTCTAAGGAATCAATTTTCAGTCCTGGAGGGAAGCATTACGGAGTTGAAGGAGAATTTTAGTAGGAAGACAACAGAAGTGGACCTTTTGAGATCCCAACCTCCCTTATCCCAAATGAACTCGATAGAAATAGACAAAGAGTTGCATGCATCATACTGGGATAAGGTTAAGACACTATGCCTTACCTTGCAACCCACTCTCAAATTTATGGCATAGGCTACCAACCTATGCAGAGTGGTTAGTGAAACAATGCAATGGGTACATGAAATGACTTTTGATAGAGTTCTAGAGGCCAGGCAGTTGTTAATAAAATTGTATACAAATTCTGATTAGGCATTGAGCAGTGTGGGGGTTGAAGACCAAATGGCGGTGGCCATGAGCATGAATGTTCTCATTTCTATGCATGAAGCTATCTAGCATGTCGGTGAGTGCAAAGCAAAGCTGACTCAAATTACCTATGATATGTGGGCAAAATTCTTCCAACTAGCTCAACAAGGGCTTCCATTGCCCTTCTTGATTGATCAAACAGTGGAAGGCATTGAACACATCATTGAGAAGTTCGAGGAGAAAAAACAAGATTTATCAGTATTCCAGTCCTTCGATCAATCTTCGACTGCCATGAATATTGAAAACACGGTGCATTAGTTGGCACAACTCTTCTTCTAGCTTTATTCTGAGGCGAAATTACCTAGTGGATTGCCCTTTAAGGCAATTATTGATCTAAACATGGCACATGAAAGCTTGCACACTCTCTCTGCACCATCGGATGAGGTTTGGACATCCCTTTGGGCTGCTCTCTCTGAGTTGTGAGTGATTAGTCCAAGGGGTTGGACTGGTCTGCAAGGCCATGACCTAGATTTCTTCATTCCGCAAGTGAAGTGTCCCTATGAGTCGCCAAGCTATGAATATTTATTCACACACCGCTCTTTTCCTTTGTAGTTTTTCCTTTCTTTCGTGGCTTCGCCTTTTTATTTTGGTACCACGTGGCGTCCTATCGGAGCTTCCCTTCAAGACGCCTCTCCTTTTTTCCAAGCTCCATCTACTTGACACGTCACCTCCACCTATTTTTCGTTCGAGTGGGGCCTACAGTAGTTACTTTTTCCAGGAGCTTTCCGCATGGCGATTGCTTGTGTGTCTGTTGCTTTTGTTCGATGATTGTTGCAACATTCTTCATTTTTATGCCACGTGTTCTTTCCTTTTGTTGCTACGTGGCTCATTTCTCTTCGAAACGTCTTTGTTGGTGTGTTGCTAGAGCATATTTCTGTCAGTGCCTGCACAGGGAAATCTTGACCATTGGTGGCTTCGTTGGAGCATCTTTCTTGTTAGAGTCTCCAGGCGGTGGGTTGGCTTATTTAAGCAGCCTTTTCTTCATTTTTTTGTTGTTGTTAGATGGAAAAATAACTCTAGCGCTAAGACTTAGCCTTTGTAGTGTTTGATATTAAATCTAAACTCGCAAATTGTGCCATTCTATTTGACCTCTTTGTTTTCAAGCATTTGATAGGACATTAAATTATGCTTGCATTTTTTGAAATATACGAATATATGTTTCAAGCTTTTGTGATCTTTTTATAGCTTAGCGTAATACAAATCATGTTGTTACTCTTTTGTGTTAGCTTCTTCTATATGGGTTATATTATGCAAATGATTTGATATTCTTATGTTTGCAGCGCCGAGAATTATCTATTTGATATACGCTAATTACTACCCGAGCCTTTGTTTCAGCAATGTGCTTACTTACTTCATTACTGCTCTAGCGCATCGCCTTAGTTTAGATTTTTTTATTTTATGTTTATCTTCTTCCCCTTTTCTTCACCCCATTTAAAAAAATGAAGAGCCGGCTTCGATAAAATCCTAGAGGTCACTTAGCTATGTGCACACGTACCCCAATAGTTAAGTTTCACATAAGGTTGTTGCCTGCAAACTTTTGCATCTATAGTGACAAATCAATCTTGTAGGAAACACTACTCATCTTTTACATGATTTGGTATGGGCCACAATATTTTGGGGACAACTTGTTGTTCTTAGTTTTTTTCTTCAGTAAAATTTGATTGTAATGTTGCAATCTCAAGAAAACCAAATCTCCAGCTTCAAAAATTATTTCACTATGGTGTTATTCAGCTTGCTACTTCATTTGATTTTATGAAATGGCTAGATTATCCTTGAGTCCTAAAAGAACTTGTTGTTAATTAAGCATGTGGTCCTCCACAATTTGAACTCTTGGTGACACCTTCAATGATGATGTGATGGAAGGAGGCTAATATTGATATAGTGTCATAAATAAAGACATTTTTTATGAACTATAAACGGAAGTGCTATACCACCATTCTGCTAGTGGTAGCCAATCTACACATTGAGACTGTTTATTTGAAGTGAAACAACATACGTATCCTTCCAAACCCTTATTAACAACCTCAATTTTCCTATCAAATTAAGGATGGTATGAAGAGCTATGAGCCAATCGAGTATCGAAACAAGATAATAAATTTATCCAAAAGTGACTATTAAAGATAGCATCACAATCACTACCACTAACCTTAGGTGTACCATGTAGTTATTGTATATTCTCCAAAAAATATTTTTCCACTATACTTGTAAAAGGATGTGATAATGCAATGAAATGTGCATATTTAGTGAGACGATCCATTATTGCCATGATGACATTCTTACCATTAGATCTTGGAAGCCCTATGATCAAGTCCATGGATACCTCTTCTCAATATTCATGAAGAATAACTAAGGGTTGCAAGAGACCAAACATCTTAATTGTCTCCCCTTTATTTTTTTGACAAACCAAACATTTAGCTAAAAAAAATTGAACATCAAATTTTAGCCCTTCCCAAAATGTCTTGCTTGACTCGATGATATGTCTTCAAAAATCTTGAATGACCACCAATTGGAGACTCATGAAGCTCTATGAGAATCTTTTGTTTGATATTTTGGATTTTTGTAGAGATACAATCGCTCTTTATACCACAAAACATCTCCCTTCCAACAAAACTTATGAAAACCATTGGGATCACTTTGTCATTGTTGAATGAGATTACCTGCATAAACATAATTCTACTACTCTACTTTGGATTCTTTTGTAATATTGAAATGATACACAATAAAGCTTCATCCTTCCTAGATAGTGCATCTACCATAAAAATTTCCTTCCTTTTGTTATATACAATCTCAAAGTCATATCCGAACATCTTAGTGACCCATTTTTGTTGCTCTTCATAACATAATCTTTATTTCAAAATATATTTTAGGCTATCATGATCTTTCCTAAACCTTGAAGTGTCTACCCATTAGATAAGGCCTTCATTGTTTTTTATTAAGGAAAAAACAGGTTTTGAAGGGGCCCTCAAACCCTTTAACAGCAAAATAGAGACATATATAACATGACCAAGTTCAAATCATAAAACAAAAAGTTTCTAGAAAAGAAGACTCGTCAAAACCAACATGGAGGCAGCGCCACAGAAAAGCCAACAAAAGCCCAGCAACAAGCCATCCACTAGGCCAGATTCTTTAGGATGTTTGCCACCTCCTGCTCCAGTTGGTTCATGTTGAGTGCCACTCTCTTTAGCTATTGAATGTTAACAGGGGCCTTGTCTTCCTTTCTCTTAATATTTTCTCTAGTTCTTTTGCTTAGACCAATAGACTCCTCCTGGCCTTTCTCTTTTTCAGGATCTAGTTCCACAATAGTCTTTTCCTAATAAACATTCTCCAAACTGTGAACCATGATGATCATTGTATCCATAGTAGTTTTTTAATACCTTGTGGCTCATATTCATCACCATTTGGATTGACTCTTTTATATTCTTAAGATTTTCCTCAATAGAAGAGAGCTTGTCCTCATGATTTTTTTAAAATTTTTGGAGATCCTCCACATTTTTCTTAAGGCAGTCCACCATGTATTTCTTTTCTTCCCCAGTCCATAAGTCAGTAGCTCTATCTTTGTCTCTGATTGTGTGGTCAATCAACTCAGGCCCTTCTAAATTTCTGCTCAAATCCCTTTGTTTTAACTTAATTTCCTTAATCTCAAAAAACACCCATTTCATCATTCTAAAAAAGTCCACAATCCTGTTGCAAGCAATGGTGAGGATGTGATCAGGGAACTCGTGTTCAACTTTGAAGTAATGGTCATTTGGATTAAGGTCTTTGGGAAAACGAGGCATATCCTCTCTGTAAGTGGCAAGGTAGCTTGAATCCTCCGACAATGGGGCCAACTGAGACTCCTCATGGTCAAAATCACAGGAAGGGTTATTTTCCACTAAATACTTTCTTTTAACCTTCTCCTGGGGGGAGACAATAGATTTTCCTTTCGCCTTAGATTTGGCATCTTCAAATCCAGGGGAAAAAACCTTGACTCTACCTTTAGGGGACAAAGAATCAGGGGTAGAGGGGGCACTAGCATTCGTCTTGCCTTTGCTATTGCCCTTCCCCAAATCCTTCAAGGACAAGCCAATCTCATCCTCCAAATCTATTTCCCATTTCTCCTTTTGCCTTGTAACTTGTGCCTAATTCATCCTCAACTGAAACAAACAAGTGGGGAGAAGGGGACAATTGGGACAAGGTTGACATGGCTTTAAAATGCTCAAAAATTAAGACAAGCAAGCCTTCATGAAGAATAGGGTATCTAACAGAGTTCATGTTATGGCCATTAAGGCTGGCATTCAAAGAGGTAAGCAGATAGAAAGGAAAATAAATCCTCACCTAATGTCGGAAGTGGTTGAGGAACACAAAGTGGTAGCCAAAGATCCTAGTGTATCTTCCATCCAGAGTAATGTATTCCATAATCACCTTTAAAACCTCCTACCAAAGCAACTTAATGTTCTTGGAGTTGTAGCTGCTTTTAGAGACCCTGTGAAGGTCCTCTTTGTCCTTCTTCATCTTCGAATTTTTTTTCTTTTGAGAGTTTCCTATCCCTGTAAAATTTAAGACCCTCCATAGAAAGCCCCGTTACCTCGGCTATAAGTTGCTCATCAATGGAAACCTTTCTCCCAAAAAAATTAATTTTACCATTCTTCCATTCCCTAGAAAAGTACCTCATTACCTCCGGGTCCCAGCCATGAATTTTTTCAATATAAGGGGTGAGCCCCCCCTTCTCCAATAGTGGCCACACCTTAACATTTTTCCTCAACTCCTCATAGACCATCGGTTCCACACAATGATGATCACCACCCATTTTAGCAGAATAACAAAACCACTCAAAAGACTCCAGAAAGCCACACAACCTACTCACCAAAATACCCAGGAAGCATGCGAGGCGTAAGATCTCGAAATAGCAATTAAGACTTTGGTACTCCTGCCTCCGATTTGGAATTTTTAAACAGAAGTTCCAAGACTGCATGACTTGATACTCCACATCCATAATCATTAGTTGATAGGGATATTAGTAGCATTCTCATGGATTATGTCATACTTTAGTAAGGCTGTGGCATCAGCCTCTAGCTTGTCACCCCTATGCCATGTGGTTTTTTTGTTGGCCTGAACACCCTTGTTGGCAAAAAAGTCTGCCATCGTATTAATTTCCTGGTAGGCATGGGAAATTAAGCATTTTTCAAAAGAGCTTATAATCCTTTTAGATAGATTAATCCAACTTTCTATGGTCCACGAAATATTTTGAAGGCCCTTGATACATTGGATGATATTATTAGAGTCCCCTTCTAACCAAACATAATTGCAGTTCAATTGACGGGCAAGATTTAAAGCTTGGAATGCCCCTATGGCTTCAGCAAGGTGGTTGGTCTAAGTGCCCAAGGGGAGCTCCACCACTGATATAAAAATGTCATTCTCATCCCTTATCACTCCCCCACACCTAGCAAGCCAAGGATTACCCTTAGCCACCTCTGTTAGGTTTTCAAAGGCAGATATCTAAAAGCTAAACGCAGATTTTATCAAATAAACCAGAAATAAAATCACACATAAAATTAACACAGAGAATTTAACGTGGTTCACCCAATGTGGGCTACATCCACCAAACCGCAGCCATCCAATGATATTATTAACCAGTGCAAAACCCTATTACAATATCGCGAATAATCGCATGTTTCTTATGATATTGTAACTCTATCCTAAACCCTTTAAAAATTAGGGTTATACAAAATCGGGGTTTTTTTCCCTTTTTGTGATTTTTCCCTTTTTCAGTAATTTCGCAAAAAAGCAAGACAAAAAAATTTCTGGGGGCCTCAACAGCAGACCCCAACGAGGATACATGAAGAGTGTACAGTATAGAATGATCAGTCACCACATACCAACAACCTCATCAAAGCTAATTTTGACCCAACTAGGAGGAGGAAAATTCCAATGGATACCATCTCTAGGTCCCTTAGTAGGCTTAAGGGGATAAGAGATATGAAAATTAATCTTCCAAGCATCAGCAACTCTAAAGTCATAATCTTGACGCCTGACCTTTACTTTTTCCTTAGTTCTGCAACTTAGCCCATTTAAGTTCTCTCCCAGCACTCTGATAATTTTACCAAAAAAAATTTCCTCTGAAAGAGCAGAATCCCTAAAGATCCTATTGTTATGTTATTTCCAAATACCCCACACAAGGTGTGGGAAGATGTACCACTAGAGAAAATTTAGCACCTGATTGTTTGAGGGAGATTTCCATTGGAAATAGAAGTCCAAGATATAGCCAAGAAAAACCTAGTTGAGGTTCCACAACTTCAATACCCTGCACCAAATGTCATAGGCAAAATGACAAAGGAGAACAAGATGTGACACAGTCTCAGACTTTGCACAACAAAGATAACATCTATTAAGAAGAGAAATTCCACACTTACAGAGATTGTCATTAGTCAGAATTTTGTTTTGAAGGAGGATCCAAGCAATAATGTTGACTTTGGGTATAAGGTTATGCACCTAGGCCTTCGCCCACAAACGAGAGGGGGAGAAATGATAGCATGAGGCCACCATCGAGGAAACAAAGAAGACCCCTTTTGATGACATTTTCCAAACCATTGTATCCTCCTGGCCCCATGGGTTCAAAACAACAAAATTTAGAAGAGACTGCAGGGGAGTAAGGTCTGGGCTGATTGAAGAAATACGAACCCACTGGTCATTTCTGTAGTAATCCCCTACTAAAGTACCAAATCTAGTTTTGCACTCCTCCATATGAATCTTGAAGATAGTATGGTCACAAAGAGGCTCGTTACCAATCCAGTTATCTTCCCAGAACAAAATCTTCCTTCCATCTCTGAGTTTCTAGAATGCACCTTTCACAGCCAGATCTCTAGCCTTAATGACACTATTCCAAAGAGTAGATCCATGAGGGAGATTCTGAGAAATAAGAAATTCCTTGAAAGAAAGGACATCACACAAATATTCAATGTGCCAAATAGCATTCCATTTTTGGCTTCAACAAAGGTCCTCCAAACCTGCTTCGCCAAGAGAGCTTTATTAAAAACTCTAATATTTCGCAGACCAAGACCTCCATATTTCTTAGGTTTGCACACATTCTCCCAAGCAACCAACGGGATTCTCTTTATCTCCTCAACCCCCCGACCAAAGAAAGCATTTTTGAATCTTCTCTATAATTCCTCCAAATTTCGAAGGGATCTTGAACAAACTTAGTGCATATACATGCAAATTCTGAAGGGAAGAATTAAGCAACATAACTTTACCCGCTTGACTGAGGAGGGCCCCTTTCCAGCCTGCCAGCTTCCGATTAAACCAATCCAATAAGGCCTCCATTGTTTTACTACATGAATAACAAAATTTCCTTCTCATAAATAGGTTTGATTTGATTCTTACCCTTTAATTAACGACTCTCAAAAGCAATGGGTTAACTCTCCTATGTATAAGAAATGGTTCTATACCATTTTTTAAAGCATCACATTCCATAATATAATCCTTGGTGAAGTTTGGAGTGGAAAGAATTGGAGTAGTACACATAGCCTCCTTCAATCTCTCAAATGTTGCATTAACGAACTTGTTCCAATGAAAATAATCCTTCTTCAATAAAGTTGTGAGGGGTGTTTCTATGTGGCCATAATTCTTTACAAATATTCTATAGTATCTAGTCAATCCCAAGAAACCCCTCAATTTCTTAATGGTTTTGGGAACAAGCCATTCCATGATAGCCTTAATTTTGCTAAGATCCACCCTTAATCCTTCATGTGAAACTATGTGTCCCAATTACTCCACCTCTTTGAGACCAAAATCACACTTGGATGGCTTAGCATAGATTTGATTATCTTTGAGAACTTGTAATTCTTAATCTACATGTTGAAAACGTTCCTCCCATGTCTTGCTATAAATCAATATATCGTAAGAGAACACTAATACAAACTTCCTCAAAAATTTCTTAAATATGGAGTTCATCAAACTTTAAAATGTAGAGGTGCATTGGTAAGATCAAATGGCATCACAAAAAACTCATAATGGCTCTCATGAGTTCTAAATGTTGTCTTAGAAATATCTTCTTCCTTAATTAGAATTTGGTGATAACCTAATCTAAGATCTAACTTTTTAAAATACATAACTCCATTCAATTCATCTAGCAAATCATCAATGACTAGAATATGAAACTTAAATTTGATGGTGTACATGTTGAGAACTTTATAGTTTGGGCACATATGCCAAGTTTTATCCTTCTCACACACCATCACCATAGACGAGGAGTAAGCAATTTGGCTATGCCTGATAATTCTTGCCTCTAGTATCTCCTAAACAATATTTTTAATCTCACTTTTTTGTATATATGGATACTTGTAAGGCCTGATGTTAAGTGGTTGGCTCCTTGGAACTAGTTGTATGGCATGATCATGTTCCCTCTTAGGAAGAATTCCTTTAGGAATATCTCCAAAAACCACTAAGTGATGATCTATAATTACTTGTAAATCTGAATGGGTAGGAGCATTTGATTGATAGGATTCTAATGAACATAATTGGGCCACAAATCCATCAACTCCTTTCTTAAGAAAATTTTGTATTTTATGAGAGCTTGCCATCTATGGGGACTTTACACGCAGCCCTCTTAGCTCCATTGTCTTTCCTTCTAATTTAAATCTCATGAATAGCTCCTAGAAAATCATCTCAATTATTCCCAAAGTAGTAAGCCATTGTACTCCCAAAATTATATCTTTCGCACTCGTGGAGATAGCAAACATTGGGCTATCAAGATGATAATCTCCCATGGATAATTTAATGTCATGAAATTTCCCAAAACAACTAATAGTACCACCATCTGCAGTCAAGACCTGGAACTTTAGAGCTAGATATATAAAATAGTTTAGATGAGTAGCCAATTTTTTTATAAAATTATGAATACTAAACGAGTCTATCAACACTATTACTCTTTGCTTATTTAAGAAACCCACTACCTTGAGAGTTTGTGGTGTGGTAAAACCTAAGAGTGCATGATAAGAATTGATTGGTTGGGGATCTTGTGATTCCTCATTTGACTTCCAATGACCCTCTAATATTGGTTCTTCATCTTCTTCCTCATTGATACCTTCAATATAAAACAATTTATTTTTACTACATTTATGTCCTTGACTATATTTTCTATTACAATTGAAACATAACCCTTTTTCTTGCTTCTCCTCAATCTGTGTGGTGTTAATCTAGTAGGTTGAGGAAGAGAAGGTGTTGAGAATCCTTTCTCTATTATCCTATTAGCCCCTTGCTTTCTAGGAATCAAATATTTCTCCTCTACCTTGTGTGCTAAGATAAAAGACTCAGATATAGAGGTAAGACTAAAGATTTGTACCTCATGTTGAATGTGATCCTTGAGACTACCTAAAAATAAATCATTCAAGTTCTCCTCTATAATTGTATCCACTTATAAGGATAGATTTTGGAATTGTTGAATATAATCCTCGATTGATCATGTTTGTTGAAGTTTATCTAGCTACCTGAAGAAGTTGCTCATCACACTAATGTTATATTGTGATTGTAGCTCCTCTATAAAAGTTGGCCATGAGATTCTATCGATGAGTACATAGCCATTGATACCAAATGAATTTCTTGTATTCTAGATATAAGGAAGCCATCGTGACCTTTTTACACTTGGTACTTGATGTACATCAAAAAATATCCATTTGGTTTACCAAGTTAGTAGGTCCTTGCCATCAAATTTGCACATATCCACCTTTATGAGTTAAAATTTGGATCAAGATTAGTTGACCTAGATGATTCACCTTGCTTGCTTGAGACATCCTTTCTCGGTCCACTTATATAAGCATTTAACATGATTTGTATGTTTGATATATCTCTTCTTAAGCAATGTCTATCTCCTTGCAATCAATCTATAGCCCCCCTCATCTTCATCTTCACTAATAAAATGTCTTCCTTAAGCTTTTTTATTTCCTCGTCAGGAGTAATATGCTCAATTATTACCTCGTCCTTATCATGAGATTTTCCAGGTGTGACAACATTCTTTTTGCCTCTTGTTGTGGGCCCTTTCATGATGGAAACAAGTAATTTTGCAATAAATCACACAAATGAAATCTAATTGATCTAAAAAATTTATCGTGACTTACTAGGGCCAAAATAACACTTACCTAGAAAAATATTCAAGAAATTAGCAAATTGTTAGCCTTGAGAGTGAAATTTTTAGAAACTCTAATTTTGCAATAAGTCACTTAATTTTTTAGAAGATGGAGATCTGAAAAACATTGAAGGGGTAGTTTTGTACCAATAGTTTTTCCAAAAGGGTGATTTCATTGTAACAAATCTATAACCGCCAAGGCGATTATGAAACTCATATTTTGCATCAAGTGGTAGTTCTATCACATGTCTAAAAAATGGTCTGGCATTTTGAATTGTGCAATTTTTGACTTCCTAAAGTATTTTCCTCTGTTTCTTTAGCTTGTATAAGCATAAGTAAGCATTTGAAATCCAATTTTAATTTTAATGGGGGTATCAAAATTGAATTTGAAGAGAATTCAAGTGTTCCAAGTAGACTATATTTAAGTGAAGTGAATATAACTGAGATGCAGTGTTGAGACTTAAACTATAAACTATGATATTGAGGATTGAACATTTTTTTTTTAATCTACCATGTGCCTTAGAGGTTGAAGATTGTATTTTTCATTTAAAATAGTATATATGGGAGTCATTTTCGTTGCTTTTGGAAGTTGAGTTGTGTAGGGTAAAAATATTGGCGTCTTCAATTGTTTTGTTATTTGCTCTCAATTTTCTTTCATGTTCATGTTTTCTTCATTTAGATGTATATTGATGACTAATGTATGATATAACCACCTTAGTTCATGGATCACCTAGATCTTTTCTTTGTTGTAAGCCTATATGTAATTTATTTGCACTTACCGATTTGAGACTTCAAGGTTCAAGTTGCTTAGCAAGCAAGTGGTGGATAGTGGGAAGAGCTTAGTGAGTTTTTCAAATTTTTATTGCAAGCCCCTTTTTGAGATATTTTATAAAAGACTCTAAAATTTTCTTCACTACCCTTGAGTCAATGCACAAACAATTCCATTCTATCTTCCAAATCCAAGGAGGTGCTTGATTTAGGGCCCTTGCCATTCTCCTCCTTGTAAGGATGCCAATCTAAAATGATAGCTTCTATAACCTCAATCTTAAGGAAGTTAATCTCTTCATCTAGTTCTAAGGAGGAGACTTGGAAATAGACATACCAAGTCAATTTGAGTTCATCAACCAATGGGAGGGATATAAGGGGAAGTTTATTTTTACAATAGAAGTAGACATGAAGGTAACAAGATGGATGATGGATTTGTCCCATATTGCTTCAAGTATGTTACCCATTGTAGAAGATCCTCCAAAACCATTCTAACAAAGTACCCTACAAAACAAAGCCATCTTCCATTTCATCCATGTCAAAAAAAGCATGGAGAAGACCCTCCATGCTAAGAAGTAAAGGGGTTTCGATGTAAGAATCAAGTGTCACAATGGAAAAGTTGACAATGAGATGTGAAAAAAGTAGAAACAATAATAAATGCATGTAGTTAGTATATCATTAGCTCAAGTAATTAGTAGAACTAGTAGATCAAGTAAAAATATATACAAAAACTATCATCGTGATTGCCAAAGATACAACCATTACTTGAGTTTATATTACAAGGTGAATAATGATAACACAACTTTTGTTAGCTCATGTAACAAAGTGAGAGTGGTGGCTATAAATGGAATGGGGCACTAAGAGGAAAAGGGGAAATAAAGAGTGGAAGTGTAACATTACATGAAGTGGGAAGCCTTATAGGAGTCCTTATTTAAAATTTCTCAATCCCTCCCAAACAAAAGAGAGAGTCCCTCCCATTTTGTGAAAACCCCAAGGTCAATAAATTTGTTTACGAAAACCAACCAAGTAGTTTGCCTCTTGAAAACAATAAGAGAGAATCATGTTTCAAAAGCAATAGAGTAGCTTTAAAGTTGGTTGAAGCAAGTATTGAAGTTTCCAATTTGATGTTCTCCCTTTAGTGAGGGTATTGATGACAAGTTGGAAGTCTCCTTCAACTATGAGATTGTTGATGTCATGATCAAGTTGTAGGTAGGTCTTCTATCAAGGCTTGTAAATGTGTGTCATTATTTGTAGCATGAGAAAGAAAGATGAGGTTTTGCTAATAGTTCTCCATTTTGATCTCAAAGGATCTTAAACTCACCATTCTTGGATTACCTTTTGAGATACCATGAAAATTCATCTTAACCAAACCTTGCAAATGAGTTTCCCAATTTGTTTTTCATTGATATGTACTTTGAACTTAACCCTATTACTAACCTAAAAATACATGAAAATGAATACTTTAATAATACAAATAAATCAACATTCTATTTTTTATTTATTAATCAAATAGGTGAAAACAAAAAAGAAATTGTTGTACTTTATCAACAAAATTATCAAAACATCAAATATTATTTTTTATAAATCTTATTTAATTTTTTAAGCTATAGAAATTGTGATATACACAATATTCAATTAAAATCATTTATAATTCTATATATAATTAAAATACATACATTAAATCTTTTGAAATAAACTCTCATATTGTCTAACCTATAGCATATAGTCTACAACAATCAAAATCATATGCCTAAAGCCTATTCCAATTAAAAGCACATACGTAAACTTTGTACATTCAACCACAAAGAATGATCATCAAGTTTGTATATCCAATCAAAATGGCGTGCCTAAAGCCTATATTTAAGCTGAAACACATACATAAAATTTGTACATTCAACCACAAATAATATATATTAAGTTTGTATATCCAATCAGAATGGCATGACTAAATCCTATATTCAAGCGAAAGCACATACTTAAAATTTGTGCATTTGACCACAAACAATATAAATTAAGTTTGTATATCCAATCAAAATGACATGCCTAAAGCCTATATTCAAGCGAAAGCATGTACTTAAAATTTGTACATTCGACCACAAACAACTTCCAACAAGTTTGTATATCCAATCAAAATGGCATGCCTAAAGCCTATATTTGAGTGAAAGCACGTACTTAAAATTTATACATTCAACCACAAACAACTTCCATCAAGTTTGTATATCCAATCAAAACCACATGCCTAAAGCCTATATTCAAGTGGAAACACATACCTAAAATTTGTGCATTCAACCACAAACAATGTACATCAAGTTTGTATATCCAATCAAAAACACATACATAAATTTTTTACATTGAACCACAAACAATATACATCAAGTTTTGTAAATCCAATCTCAAGCACATACTTAATAATATTTAATTTTAAAAAAGAAATTCACTTGTCCCCAAAAAAACAACCAAGTACTTCAATTTTAAAAAGTCAAAGTAAACTACATGATTCATAATTTTAATTTTAATTTTTTTCTTTTTTAGAAGATTTCTTTATAAATAAAACAAGGTCGATATAAAAAATATATTATTGATGTGTTTAATATTTTCAGAGTCCATGTAATTTTAGATCACATTCTCTTACCTATTGATAATATAACTAAAAATTCAAAAAGATAAAAAGTATTTGAAATGTGGCACAAAATGTGTGTATTATATTTGAATGTGTGTCCACATTATCATGAATGGGCACCAAATGCTGATTTGTATTGTAGAACCAAAAAATATATATATAATTTTGAATGTATGTCCAAATTATGATAAATGGCAGGTCCCATGCAGTAACATTAGCATTGTGAAATTAGTGGAAATCACACAAATAACCCCCCTTCCCAAACAAAGCTTAGTTTGGTGAAAAGAGCACAATGAAAAGCACAAAAGTAAAAGAGCCCGACATTGACCGAGTCAATAAAGCATTTGGCTAAAGTCCTGGCAACTGACAGACGTCAATTGCCGTTTAGCTGCTGGGACCTTAGCAAAAGTCTTCACCGTTATCAACACATGTATGATATCAAAAAGAAAAAGAGAGTGTGTACGTAATTACAGAAGGAAAACCCCACAGAGAGAATCAAACCCTAGAGGACATCGCATCGGTGTTAAGTAACAGAAGAATAAGAGCATCAGTTCAGGTCTACAGCCAACTGATGATGATGTTGGGGTTCTCCTGTCACGAAGCTTTTGATTTCCTCCATCAGGCCGTAAAAATGGTGCGTGTTGGGCAGCAAATAGAAGCCGATGGTGGCCTGCTCTAAGAACATCAGCTTCACCTCTTTGCCAGCGTCTCGCAGACCGTGCGCGTAGCCGGTCTGCCAGTCTTGCAGCAGGTCAAGGCCTGCCACGACGACCAGGCTCTTTGGGAAATTCACCCCTTCCAAAGGGGTCCCCTGGGGACCGAAGGGATTGCACGCGGGATGATCCCTGTCAGCGTCCTCTGGCAAGAAAGCCTTCCAGTACCAGTCGCGGTCCAGTATTGTCACAAAGTATTTGCCGTCCAGCTTGCGCTCCGACGCCGTCCGTTGCTCGCCGCCGAACATGGGGTTCAGGAGAATGTTCCCGGCCAGCGAGATCCCGTTCTCACCTGCGCGCCGAGCAACGTGATGCACTATATTGCCGCCTGAGCTGTCGCCGGCGAGGAACAGGTGGCGCCCTGTGTTCACCTCAGTGCGCAGCCAGTTGCGCGCCGATGGTGACATAACCCACTGGAGAGCTGTCCAGCCGTCGTCGTAGGGCGCCGGGAAAATGTGCTCCGGTGCTCGGCGGTAGTTTACGGACACCACGTGGGCTGCGCAGAGATTGGAGATGCGCCGGCAGAGAGTGTCGTAAATTGCGCTGTTTGCAGTTGAGTGGGCGAAGCTCCCGCCGTGAAAGAACAAGATGACCGGGAGCGCTGTTTGCGTAGCTGGCTCATCGGTACCGTCGTCGTCCGACGTGGCTGCCACGCGGCTATAAATGCGGCTCCAGAGGCCCGAGGCTCTGTCCATTACAACATCCATGGAGTAAACCCCATCCACTGGAGTGGGGTTGGCTGCAGCTTTCCGATCCAGAAACTCTGCCAAGTGGCGATTGAATGTGCCGTCCGGGCGGCGGAGAAGGTTGTAAGCAAGCTTAAAATTGGAGATTAGAATCCAAGTATTTAAGGGTACCACGGTCTGCAAACATAGAAAAAACAAGTTCCCGTCAATTAACTCGCCTTTAATGTACGACATGGAAACACACGCTTATATATCAGAACATACCGCTCGCCAGGAAACCCTAACTTACGGTTCCCGGTTCGAGTAATGACATTTCAGTGGCTTCGTCGGCTTTACTTGAATTTGATGGCCGTATGGCCGTATTTGCTTTTTAACTACAGAATACAACTAAACACTTTTGAAAACTATCAAATCAAAAGGATAATTTTAGGCATTCCGTCCAAGTGAAACATCCACGTTAATCTTGATACTGTCAAATGGATGAAAGTCATTGAAAATAAAGTTTACCTGACATCCAAAGTCGACCGTCATATCACCAAATTAAGCGTCAGACATACAAAGAAATTGGGTTTGTGCATTGATATTATATTAATGTTAATGGCCAAGTCACACAGAATGGAGGTTAAATGCTCTGTAATGAAAACATAATAAGTTCAGATTCAATAAAATGGTGCATTTTTTAAAAATACTAATACACAAAATATTAGTGTGTTAGCATATAAGGAATAAAAATTCAAATAGCTTCTCAGATAAATTTAGCAATACCTGCAAACTACTCAAAATTGGCTTGGTGGTTGCTAATTCTTTTGTAAGATAGCTTTGTTCAATTTTTAAAAAACTACCAAAAATTGAAATTGGGATTTGGATTTCTAAAAATAGAAAGAAAGAAAAAATCATATTGATGCCTACAATTAACTAAAGCGCAAAGGCAAAAAAATCCATCTTCAATAAAGAAGTACTAAAGACAAAAATACATGGTGTCAGAATAACTTAACACACAAAATTAGGGAGAGGATCCAATCGCCATGTCGGGTATAATTGCTATGTTGTTGCACAACAAGGAGTCTTTATTTGTTTTTTGACTTTTACCTATTACTGCTACTAATAGTTAAGGATTAGTGATCTTTATATTTTTATAATAAAAAATAGACCAAAAATCATCTCTTTCCATATATCAGATAAAATAAACAACCAATTTAAAGACAAATAATGCATATAAAAGACTAGTCAGCCCCAACCCTAAGCAATAGTTTTCATACTTATCTTCCAATAAATGTATATAAAAGTTGTTAAACAGAGGTATTTTCCACTGTCTGTCAAATTGTGATATTACTATCAGGATTCAACCGTATAGTTTTACATGGATCAATGAGTTTGACTCATAAAACTACACAGTTGAATCCTGATAGCAATATTACAGTACATAAAAGTTTTGCAAAGATTTGGCTAAACGTTTAGAAGCCTGAAGAGTGCAAAATTAACCTGCAAAGTGATTGAATCCTCTCACCTACGCCTGACAGACTCCAAATGAAGCAAATGCTATTTAGACAAAATCATGACAGAACAAGGAAACATAAACTGACTCTCAAGGAAAATGAGTATAAGAAACAAGGAAAGAGAGAACAATAAACCGAGAGTTCTCCTACCCAGACAATGAAGCATGAAGTTGGGGAAGTCAAAACTTGTGACTGCCAGCCAAACAAACATGGGGAAGTGGCACATAGGGAGAAAGCACATGATAAATCTAAGCGAGAGTAGGACTCCTAACAAGGCGGTTGGACATGAGGAGGGGAAGATCAAGACTCGTGACTGTTTTCGTATGTAGTGGCAGCTAGTATTGGGTTAAGGAAAAGCACATTGCAGCATTCCCTAGGTTCTAACCGGACCATGGATGGAAAACAACGTTGTCACATATTTTGATGAGCAAATAGTACATACCTGGTCAAGCAAAGCAACCAACCAAAGATGAAAGAGAATCGTCACATGTATGGAGTACCGATTGGGGCAGACAAGGGCAGATCAACTAAAATTGGGACCAAAGATGAAAATCAATGTTACGTATTTGGGTGAGACACTATCACATCATCTTGAGTAGTAGGCAGGCCTTGAATCCAGCCAAACATGAAAAACAATACTGTCACATATCTGCAGCACAACTTGAGTACCAGAATGACATTTGTCAAGCGTTGCAGGGATCAGCATCATCCAAGGATGAAAAACAAGATTGCCAATAGAAGACATGTCACAAGTCTGCAGCACAGTCTGGATTAGAAAACAGCACATAGTGTAAGTGTCTGCAGGGCTCAAATAACGTTGTCACGTGCCTAGAGCACAGCTTAGGTCAGAGAATAACACTAAAACATAATCAGGTATGGCGCAGGCCCAAGTCCAGCCAAGGAAGAAAAACAATACCATCACATGTTTACAGCATGAGTGAAGAATACGACATAATAGAGTATCACCGGGGCTCGAATCCGGGCGACAGGACAATAGTCATGTGTTAGCCTAGGATTCCAACATGAGGGTATCTGCAAAACCCTCAAACTGAACCCCCTCTCTACCCAAACGCCTGCATTGATCGCAAGTTCAAAACTAGACCTATACCAAATTCAACAACCTATAAACCCAAATGTAAATGGAAAGAAATCCAAGCGGTGGAGCTATCGTATACAACCCGAATTGGTATCTAGCTTTGTCGTGACCTAATAAGACAACCGTTTACCAAAACAAGCACAGAATTGTCTGAAACCCCATTAGACCTCTCCACACAGCGCTCTGAATTGTAATGGAAAGCATTTTATCTGTAATATAAACAAACCCTAACAACCCAGTTTGAAGAAGCAGGAGAAATATGCAATAAATTGAATCGAATTGAATTGACGGTAAATTATACATTACCCTAGAATCGTTGATTCCGCCAAATTCATTGCTTGCAGCCATGGGCGAACGACGGATCAGAGCAACAAACACCAATACAAAAAAACCCTGCTGCTGCTATCGCTACAGTCGCTGATGCCTCTTTTTCTTGCAACTTTCATAATTCTCCCCAACACCAAATCAATCAATCACCCTTCTAAAATCTTTGTCTTGCTACGCAAATCTTCTATGTCTGGTTACGCAATCAAAGTTTCTGCCTCTGCCTCTGCTTCTGCCCCTGCCCCTGCCCCTCTCTTTCATCAATCCAAAGACTTCTCCTGCAGTCGTTCACACACAGAACCCAATGATACCTACAATTCCCCCTACCCCTTACAAGATATACTCACACACGGAGGAAGCCCTCTCGACGACACATACACAATGTGTATATGCCTACGTATAATATGCTCAGCTGGGAAGGAAAGGACTCGACGAATGCAGTATTATTTATTATGACCATGATGATGATGATGATCGCCGCGGAGTTTGGCGTTTTGTCTGATGCTGCAGATAAGACTTCTCTTGCCTTGCGCCATACAATTAAAACCCCGTTTTGACTCTTTCACACCTAATTAGAGTTAGGTCTCAATCCTAATTATCTTTGATTTAGAGAACCCGTTCTGTATAGGGTACGCCGTACAGGTGGCCTTGGTTTTTTTTTAAGATTTACACAGTTTAAAAGAAGTTAAAAATTAAAATTGTGTAATTAGGGGAGAAGTCCCATTACCGTCATCTATTGAATTACCATCACTTTTATGTTTACTTAATCTCGCAAAAAAAAATTCACTTTGATCCATGAAAAAAATTTATTTGATTGAATAAATAATTACAAAAACACCAATGGCTGCTCATTAAGTGCTAAAGTGAATGTTTTTTAGTGGATTTAAATGATAAAACAGTTATAATTGATTGAAATTATAGCAGGCGGATATTGGGACATTAGGTGGCAACGATCAAATGACACCTCTAAAAAGTGTCTTTTTGACCTCCGCGCGCATATCCAACTCTCTCGCATTCTATCGAATTGCCCAGAAGCCAAAACCTTAGTTATAAGCACTTAACTCGTGAGCGAAAAACACCCATAATTTTGTTTTTCAATTTGACGTACGGTTTGAATTCTACGGTTGCACGAAATTAGCCCTGGTGGATATTAGGTCTTCTCCCCTAATTATCTAAACATATTTTGAATATATTTATGGAAATTTTTTTAAGAGATATTAATCTTAATATATTTATATTGAATTTATGATATTGTTTAGATTGGTACTATGAAATATTTATATCTTGAGAAGGATGTCTCTCGATGTATTTTATATAAATGTAAATCCAATAATTATCCACTAGTTCTATTACAACTCCACATTATAATGTAGTTACACCTATCATGTAATTAAAACAATTGAGTTTAAATAAAAATTTGGTTCATTGAAAATTTAGGTCTAACTAGAATATTGATACTTGAGTTTAATGGGAGGATTAGCTCATTAATTTGAGTGCAAATATCGTGAGTTTGATTAGAGTATTAGTAATATTAGAGCTTCAATGAGGGATTAGTTTATTGGGAATTTAAGTACAAATAACTAGAATTCAATTAGAGTGTCAGTATTTAAGTTTAATTGGAGGATTGGTTCACTAGGAGTTTAAGTGCAAATAATGTGAGTTTGATTAGAGTATTAATATTAGAGCTTAAATGGGGGATTAGTTTATTGGGAATTTAAGTACAAATAACTAGAATTCAATTAGAGTGTCAATATCTAGGGGATTGGTTCACTAGGAGACTGAGTGCAAATAACTTGAATTCAATTAGAGTATCTATATCAAGTTTAATTGGAATAGCAGTGCAATGGAAAATTAAATTTGATCATGTTGGGTGTGGTTGATAATGGTGATATCCTTAATGTAAGTAGTGTATTAGTTCACTAATAAATCAAGTTCAATCTCACCTTGTGTAGTTGGAGGATGTACAATTAATACTTGACAATTGGTCGAATAAATCACTAGAGTTTGATGGAGGAGATAAACTTTGTCCAATTAATCAAGTTAATAAGTTGGGGCACATGTTCATTGGAAAATGGAGTTCAATCATTCCAAGTATGGTTGATGAAGGAGTTGCCTTTCTAAATAGACGGAAAGTGGTCGAATAAAAAGTTTGAGTTTGATTAGTTTATTGATGAATTGGTTTTCAAGTTTGATTAGTGAATTTTGATGGAATAGACAACATTCAAGATATGGAAATTAGTGGAACATATAACTTGAGCTTGGTTTATGCACTAGATGCCTAGTAATCCAAATTTAATCATTGCATAAGTTTACAGTTTGAGTTTAATTATTTCTTTGGTTGATGCTACTAAGGTTGACTCACTCCATGGGATTTCTAATGAAGTAGAAACCCTTTGATATGGTATAATTTGTTGAACCTATAATTGGAGTTTAGTTGTATTGGTTGCCAACAAGCCTAGTTAAATTGTTGCACAAATGGACACTCCTAAGGTTGAATGCCCTCCTAGAATGAATTTGGTGAAATAAATATAACAACTAGTTAAACATAGAGTTAGAGTTTGATTGTTATAGTAAATTGAATTTAATAGTTACATTTGTTTAAAATGTTATGGTTGAATATGCTCCTAGATTTATTTTTTTTGGAGTAGATACCCTTTATCACAAGTCAACTAGTTAAATATATAATATTAATTTAATTAAGGTACCAATTACCAAATAATCTATATTTGATTGTTATTGCGATTGGCATTATTAAAGGTTGAGTACATTTCTCAAGCAAACTTTAATAAAGATACCCCATGTGTTGTAGTTAGTTTCTATCAAACAGTAATTCAATTGAGACAACTTCAAGTGAATTGTGATGGAGAAAATACCCACTCAAAGTGTAGCAATAAACTAACTAGTAGTTGAAGTTTAATAGATCCTCTAATTGGCTTTTTTCATAAGACACATCTTTTTAAACATAGGGTGTTGTTCCTATTTCTACTACATAGGTAGACTTGTACAATTTATTTATTTGAAAAAACTAGAATTTAAAATTTTTACATAAAAATGCAAGGCTATTATTTTTTAAGGGGGATTTGAGTGTAAAGACGTCAAATTTCTACAATCCATAATATTAGAAAATTGTAATTGTGTTGCTTTTGGATTTGATTGTGTGCAAGTTTTTCATCAACATTTCAAATCACACTCTGTGATCCATCATCGGGATAGAGAGTTGAAGGAGATGTGTGGTTTTAGCTACAAAACTAAAATCTAGATATGCGGTTTTAGGAACTTTGTTTAAAATTTGTGGGTACAATTTTGTAGTACATGTTGTGAAACATTGTAGATTTTTGTGGTCAAATAGAAGCATATGGTTGATGTTTTCTAATTTAAAAATTATCACTAATTATAATAATAATTTAATTGGCACAAAAATAGTGTTGTATGAGATCTTTGAATTTTTAAATTTACTTTCTAGACCCTACATATAAAATTGATCAAATGCTTATATTTGGGACAAATAGGAAAAAGTTGTAATGAAAAACACTCTTAAATACTAAAATAAGCATTACGTTTATTATTATTTATAAATTGAAATAAATTAGCAATTACACTTCAATGTGTCATAGGCATGCCAGTTGTAATATATGATTGAATATATTTTTATTTAGTGTAAAGTAGATTGATAGGATTTATCAAGAGTCATTTTGAAATGATATTTATTGTTTATATAGATCAATTGGAACACAATTACAATCCTTCTTTTACACTAAAGAGGTGGAGCATTTTGTTCATTGTTTCAATGAATCAATCAATAATTGTCTATCAATATTGTATACAAGTGGTCCTTTTCTTGCATTCATATTGCAACATATGCACTATCATCAATCGTGTATGCATTAAATTGATATGTAAAGGTGGGACATGACATTTAAGGGGTAGTTGGTGGCACCCACCTCGAGTTTTCAAAATTCACAACTAACAAAGTTCAAATCCCAACTTTGCATTCCCTTAGAATTGTTACTTCTTGTTACTTGCCTATATGCCTTTTATATCCCTTGTTTCACCTTTATTTTTATTACTTGCAATCTCCCAAAATATCCCTTAATCCTACGCATTCCTCTCTTCTCCTCACATCCCAAACTCCTTGTATTTCCAATATTTTCTTTATGGCCTTAAATTCATCTTTCCCACTAGTGACTTCATCATTCCTTCAATTTTATACCCTCCCCATTTATCATATCCCTAAACCATCTAATATGTACCCTTTACACTTGACACATCATCTAATAAAGTAGATTTCATGAAATTCTCTTCACAAGCCATAAACCTTAGACTATTTTTAATATGCCCTCATGTATCTATATAGATCAAACCCAAGCACTAAAATTGTCATATCAAATATTGTTTGTGGAAAGTAAAATTTAAGGCAACCATGTGATTGAAAAATGCCTCCAAATTAATCATAAGGAAATATGAATAAGAATAAATGATGAGATAAAGAATTGTACGAAACACTTTTTTTAATGTGAATCAATCCAATGAGGTATTCATTCTCATCCATTATATTATGCATCATTACATTATGTAGGCAAACAACCAAATTATCATTATTGATGACTTTGTACACCATCAGTTGAGTTACCACCTTCTTTTCATGTTCAAGGAATATGGCTATGGAGATAGTTGAGGGAACATCACTCCTTGATCTATTGATCAACAAATGAGGGAATATGTTCACTCAATCAAATGAGTTAGGACATTTATTTGCACCACTTTATTAAAAATGTTGACCCAAGTTAAGCCTTACATCACTAGTAAAAACCTAGCCTACTAACAAAAGCGAGGGTCAAATGAAAGGAGAAAACCCATCCCTTGAATAAATGAAGAGAGGAAGTGCACCAACTCACCTACTCTCCTCTCCAACTAGTTAAATAGGGAGAGAGAATATTTATGAATTTTTTTATTCCAAGTGTCTAGCATTAGGCCAAATTATTTAGGTGACTTGTGATGGCCAATGACCATTAGCCTTAAAGCATACCACTTTTTTTAATGAAATTTATTGATTTTGAGCATGCCTATAATCAAGGTGCAAGGCTAATAACTAGTCTAGAGAACCATTACAAATATATTTTAATTTAAATCAATAATTTAATATTGAAAAAGCTACAATAAATATATGTCTCTAACCTTTCCCAATCAGCTCACCTATTTTACTTTCAACCAAAGCAAATGCTAGTTTAAAGAATATGCCTATTCTCCAATATAGTGTATATTAGATCATGTAACACATTAATAATAACAATTAAGGAAATTGATGTTGAACTTAAAATTGCTCTAATTTACAAGTACCTAATAGTGCAACAATAGGTATTTGATACTAACAAGCAAATTGTTTGATTCATCTAGTAGGAAATTGAGTTCTAAATTATAAACTAATTCAAAAGTTGAATCAAATTTATAGTGACCAAGCCATCCAACTAAAGATGTAAATATTCCCAAAGGCACTAATCATCCTTAAGAATATGTTTATCTTTATTAATCAAAAGACAAGTGACAAGATGGCCATGATGGTTGGTTCTAAGGACAATTACAACATCCAAGTTGTCTTAGATAAAGTACTACTATTTGGCAAGTCTACAATTCCTTGAATACTACAAGCTACTCAAAACAAATTGACATCATGAATTTTTTAAGTTAAATGTGAGTGGTCTAGTAACATAAAAGGGAGTTCACTATAACAACTAGTAATTGACACAAACAAGAAGGCATGGCCATTGAGCAAGCCAAGCTAAATTATTAGACAATCGGACTTAAAAATGCAAGAAAATTAAGCCTATATTTATTAATATATAAATTTAAGAATCTAAACTCTTGTTCATACTCATCTAATCCCCTACAAAATCAAGTGCAATACTTATCACAAACAATATATACTAATTTAATTGTCAATATTCAAGAATTTATAGGTGAATTCCTAGCGTTGAAAGTCCACAAGAAAAGAATATCTGACTCAAGCATGCAAATATACATATGCTCAAACCTTGTTTGATTGATTGTAATTGCGTTAAAATAATGGGGACCCAAGGGTTCAATGAATCTTTGTCAAAGAGATTGTCAACTATCCAGTGTCAATCAAACCAATAAATAACAAATAATTGTTCGATGTAGATTACTTTCATGGTCTTGCACCTTTACTATAACTTTTGAACCATTGATTTGAGAATTCCACCAACCCTTTCTCCTAGAGTGAATGCCTTCAATGTAATATTTATTAAATAAATTGTCATAAATAATAATTAATTTATTAGATAAACTTTAATGTCTTTTGTGAAACAATGCAACTTCTCAAAGGGGAATTATCTACCTTTCAGTCTCTATATTTTAGGGAATCCTCATTTTCAAGGATATTAATTTTTAGAGAGAATATAAGAGATTGTATGTGTTCATTTATTAATCGATGAATTAATTTACATACATAAAGTTATATTTGTATAAATTTTAACAAACTCAAATAAAATAAACCGTTTATAGGGGAAACCCATTAGCTCGATCAGTTGGCATAGTTGTGCAAAGGCTTCGGGTTCGTCCCATGTAGGTCCAAGGTTTGATTCTTGCCAGTCAGATTCAAGCGTTGACTCTGTGTGTGTTCTAGCCCATGCAGTCAGCCCGGTGGACTAGTCTCACCCCAACTTCCCTCTTCAACACTCCAACACTTGGCATAAAAGTAAGTCCAAGGTGTAACGACCCCAAAACCGAGTAAACAAAAATTTTCTACTTTCACTAATAAGATACAAGGAAATACATTTATAATGACAAAGTAAACAACTTTTCTTTTCATTCTAATTGAACATTTCATCATAAAGAAATAAATGACACAATATATCATTGTTCTATTTTCCAAGTAAATAACAGAGTACGCTTTCATTACTTTTCTTCAAAATAAAAAGCAAGGTAAGAATCTTACAAGTTCATACATAGCTCAGAAGCTTTTGAGCAAATAGGAATAAGACTGTCCAGGATCTTCCCTTTCAAACCTTGGTTCATCAGAAGTCTAATGGTGGAGGAGAAACATCACTCAGGTGCTTTTCCACCAACCACGGACTTATTTTGCAGTCCCTCGCACGTTTACTGTTAAGTAGACGGCCCTCCCTTCTACGAGGAGATTGGTTGGGTAACCGGTTCTGTATGACCAACTGAGCATAGTGTGTAATCCTACATAACTAAATCCTTGTGTCCTCACAATCTCATTCTAGCATGTAACCTGGATTACTGTGAACTGACAGTGTAATTCGTCTCACAGTCTAAGTGGACGTTAGGTATACTACACTACTTTGGCCAAAGCATTTCGGAAGTACTTATACCGACGGTCATCTATCACTTGCACTAAGTCAGGTTCAGTTTGACTTAAGGCTGCCTTATCCTACGCGTAGGTTGAGTCCTTTCCATGGGTAGTCAATCACCCTAGACTTCCTACTTCAACTACTTAAACAAGAAATGGAGTACAGTCAACAAGGGGTCCCTCTGGTACTTCCTAACATGGAAATCTTTATCCATGGAGTACATAGCTTTCTCTAGTTAACCTATTTAACTCTAAAGCTTTAGACTACCTTGGTACTGAATCCACCCTCGTCCTAGTATTAAATAACTAGTCCCTTTCCTTTATTTAAGGAGTTCAAGCAGTATTCAAGCGATACAAAACATAAGGTACTTTTACTAAGAAGTAATCAAACATTTCCCTTTTTATGTTATTCCTTTTCAAATTCTCCTATGAATTCAAACTAATTCATTTCAACAAGCTTTTAAGCTATTTCCAATTCAACAAGCTCTTAAGCTATTTCTTAATTCAATAAGCCTTTTCTAAGGAAATTAAGCTATTCCCAATTCAACAAGCTCTTAAGCTATTTCTTAATTCAATAAGCCTTTTCTAAGGAAATTAAGCTATTCCCAATTCAACAAGCTCTTAAGCTATTTCTTAATTCAATAAGCCTTTTCTAAGGAAATTAAGCTATTCCCATTTCAACAAGCTCTTAGAAACATAGAGGCTTCCTAATGATTTTCCTTTCATACTACAACATAATGCAAGCACAATCAAGCAAACTAGTAACTCATTTTTAAATCAATGACATAAGTTCTTCAAAGATATTTCTCATGCCTGATTTCCTTTTACGAAATGAGCTCGATCGGTAGCTTCAGTTCTTGCTCCACCGTCCTTTTCAGCCCTTGCTAGCTACTTCTCACAGCTTGAACAAATACTACTCCCAGGTGGATGCAGTTCGGTATGAGGAAATGTTGCTCTCAGCAATACAGTCTCTAATTGTAAATGGCTTTCACAAAATGGTAAATGGCTCTCACAATCTATCTCACAATCTAATAGTAATGATGGTTTGCAGCTTACTGAAAATGCAACAGCAGTGAAGGTGAATAAAGCTCTCACAAAACTCAACAGCAAAAAGGAATTTAACACACAGAAAATACCACAGTATGAAATTCGTAATTCCAATGCAAAGGAGAGTGAGTGAATCAGTGAATGAGTGATTTCTAACAATGAGAGTGAACCTATATATAGGTTTTGAATTCTCATGTTTACTACTTTGTAGGCATGAGAATTCGACACCTCTTCCTTTGATAATGTCAAAATGTGCAGTGGCAACCAAATAACCAGACACACAGCAAAAATGAGTGATGATTCAACATATTTTCAAAGAATGTTTCAACTTATCACTTGTGAATTTCGTGAAGCAACCACGTACAGGTTTAATCATTAACCATGCCCTCAGAAATGGCGGACTGAAAGAACAAATGGCGTTTTAAGTTGCTGTTGAAAACGTCAAGGGTTACACACAGTCGTTTTTAGCTTCCTTTCGCCCATGCGTCCACAATGGTGGCGTTTTAAACATCTGCGACCAAGTCCTTAATGTGCGAACTGGGCGCGGGACTTCAAATGCTACCATTTTCCATTATTCTCAGCTCAAACAGTCGCGCAATTTCTTCACGAGAAGAAATCCGCGATTTTCAAACATTTGTTTTAAGTCTTTTAAAAGTCTATAGTTCAAACATTACCTTTCCTTAATATTTTTCATGAATTTTTCAATGGTCTAGAAAATTTTGAAATTCCTTTCCTTTATTTAATACTTTCAACGTATTTTCCAAAGTTTGAATATTTCGAAATTCCTTTGTATGGTAATGCAAAATAATTACCAAAGACTATAAGTCTATTTCAAATCTTTCCAAAGGTTTAGTCATTTTAATATTTACATTAAAATGTTATTAATATATTTTGTATTATATTCAATATAACATTATTATAGTTTTTAATTTACCTTTATTTAAATATATAAATATATCTATATAATATTTGAATATTACATTAGATATATTAATATATTATATTATCGGTAAAACTATAATAATATCGATATTAAATATATTAATAATATTACCCAGTTTACACTTAAATATATCTATACATGTTTATTTTCAAATTTCCAATTACGTTATTATAGGCCAATCAGAGCACCTTTAATAGACGTAATTGCACAAACACGTATATATACATTTAACTGTAAATTCCAGGCATCAGTAACTTATCAGTTCACATTTCACATTCAAGGTTCACAGAACAATAAGTCAGTCAATCAAGGAGCACCACTCATAAAGCATAAAGAAGTAATAAAAAACTCCTAAGCCTAAGGATGACTTATCATGACAACTTAATCTGACTCAGTTCCTAAAACCCTCAGTGAAGTGTGTGTATGCTCATATGATCAACTTTACCAGTTAGCCGACCAAGTTCCTCTTCCCAAGTGATGTTTCCCCTCCACCTGGAGGAATAGTTCCTGTTCTTGCATCTATGGCACAAAACCACGACAGTCAATTGCTCACAATATTTGCAGTATATATAAATCAAATATATAAAACAAGACTAATTACTTTCCTCTATTCATTGTTTATTCAAGAATAACATCAATCAAGAATACAGAATGAGCCAATCATAACATGTAAACAGATTTTCATATTGATAACAAGGTTCAATCACATTTTATTCATTCAAAACCTTCCTTACAATCAGAATGCTCTAAGCATTACTAGAATAGTAACTATACAAATTCCGGGGTGTAACACAAGGCAAGGGCTATCGGGTCATGGGATACCACCAGGTTAGAAAAAATAAAAAAATAAGATAAACCATTTATTTTCGCGATTAACTAATTAAATTCAAAACTTAAACACAACAAAATAGATAAACACATAAACTAATTACTTTTATTGATCACTAGATAATTATTTTAAAATAATGATAAGAAGGCAAAGCTTTAACGCTAAGAAATTGGCAAACAAATAAGCCAAATATTTTGCTATAATTTAAACAAGGCTAAAGCCCAAACCCAAACACATTGACATTAACAAACAAATTAAATTATTTATTTATTTTAATTTTACAACAAATGGACATCAAATGCACAAATCATCAACTTCTTCAACTTCAAACGAAATCAAAAAATATCAATTATTTTTAATCAAAGACAAATATTTTCACAATCAATTATAATTAATTAGAAAACCTCTAACATAACAAAAAATTATGTCATAAATTGCATTCCATAATCCATCATCAAAATAATAAAATAGAAGACATTCAATACCGAAGCTACCAAAAACTTTGTAATAAATAATTTATAAAAACCAATGACCCCATCAACCCTAACTAACCCCACTCAAACCCAAAGGTAACCAGAGTTAAAAGCACTTAGGAAAAACCAAAGAGAAGACAAAAGGGGGCGGCCGATGTTGAAACCCTAATTGTAGGGGGGGCCCAGGGGGAGGGGTGAGGGAGTAAATAAAGGTACACATTATGCGTGCGGCGGACGCCAAGCAGGTCGAGACAAGATCTGCTTTCCTTGTTTTGTTTTGTTATCGTAATGGCATGGCGATGTAGTCTATATACGACAAAATGTCTGCGCTGTCGCCAAGCCCCTCTATTTTTATTATCTTCAACAGTGGAAACCACATGATGTGACCACAAATATGCCCTAAAAAGTCTTCCCTGCCCACCTTAATAAATAAAGGTCTATCTAGATTTCTCTTTAATAATGCATGGGCTGTCCACAAAGTTTATAGGAAGCTATTTTATAATTGTGATGGTCGGAAGCTTCTTTTATTATTTTCCCCCCTTATTCTCTATGTCTAGATTACTTTATAGGTGAGAATTTTGTGCTGAATTGATTGGCATCCTCTTAGGTCAAAGGGAAAAAGAGCTAAACAACAAAAATGATGTGATCAAGTTTTAAGAAATTGGGTAAAAGTCCACATGTGGCCTTCCACTTGCACCTAGAAATTTTGGTTTTAGAGAAGTCTTTTGTTTAAATATGGTGTCTTTTTTGATAGCGACTCGCTTCCTTTTTCTTGGAATAATATTTGTTATATATTATTTTTAATATTTTATATGAGATTTTGGTTGTTTAAGATGTGATGTCATTGTATATAAGATTCTTTCTTATGTTAAGCGTTTAGAGTATGATATCATTTTAGTCACTTTTTTTTGATAAATTAGTATAGGGGAGACAACTAGTCGTTGTGCACCTTGACTTCACACCTTTCAAACTTTTAAATGGTAAGCCAAATTTCTAGAAAAAATTCAACACGACTCTATAAATGAGTTAAGAGCTTCAAGTTACCATTTTAGGTTATAAACATTAGCTATGCCTTCACTAAGTTGTTAGAAAGCACAACCGAAAAAAAAGATCAAAGTATGACGTCATTTTAGTCACTTTTTTTGGTATATTAGTATAGGGGAGACGACTAATCGTTGTGCACCTTGACTTCACACCCTTCAAACTCTTAAATGGTAAGCAAAATTTCTAGAAAAAATTCAACATGACTCTATAAACGAGTTAAGAGCTTAAAGTTATCATTTTAGGTTATAAACATTAGCTATGCCTTCACTAAGTTGTTAGAAAGCACACCCGGAAAAAAAGATCGAAGCATGTTCATCAAGATATATATTTTAATTAATCTTTTAGCTATTATTTTTTCTTTTTCCTTTTTTCAACATTTTTTTCTTTTGTCCCCTTTTACTATTTTTCCTTCCTAATGATTTCTCCTTCCTTCTCCAACTGTCTCTTCCTACTTTCTTTGTTTTCCAAACCTTACCCCACCTATCCTCCCAACTCTTCTTAAGGCTAATTCCACAATCTATTTCATTATTTTCCTCTTTTGATGATGAATCACTAAGTGTGATTCGAAACATCGATACAAATAAAAAAAAACATGGTTCAATCCAAAAAAATTCATCTAATTCTCAATGGATTGTGGAAAAATCATTCCTACTAAGATACCATATGATTGGTTGTTTCTTTAATGTGACTTTGTGACAATAAATTATTTTTGTCTATTTTATAAGTATGAGGACCACTAATACTTAGCTTCATAAATAGTAAATAAAAATAAAATTTAAAAAGATCTAGTCATCATTATTGTGCAACACCATAACAACTATAAAAACGCACTCCTTTATTAAATCCTCTTCACTACATTATTTTAATAAAATAATAAAATAAACACAAAATATTGAATAGTAATCATTATTGTGCAACACCATAACAACTATAAAAACACACTCCTTTATTAAATCCTCTTCACTACATTATTTTAATAAATTAATAAAATAAACACAAAATATTGAATAGTAATCATTATTATGCGACACCATAACAACTATAAAACACACTCCTTTATTAATTCTTCTTCCATACATTATTTTTATAAATTAATAAAACTAGCATGCTAACTAAAGTATGCAACAAATTCACTTTTTATGTGTTTAGGAGATGCTACAAAATATGGAAAAATAGATCAAAACAAAAATACTGGATGTTTGATTTGATCTATTTTTCCATATTTGGTAGCATCTCCTAAACACATAAAAAGTGAATTTGTTGCATACTTTAGTTAGCATGCTAGTTGTATGCCAATGAGAGCATGGGGCATTTTTGGATTCAAGTGAAGGGATTGAATGAATGGGTTATTCTTGGTTTATACTTAATTTTGTTGTGGAGTGAAAGTTATGTCAACTTTTTTGTTTTGGATGGAAGCTCATTATATCTTTATTTTTCCAAAAGATGTATAAATTTTCATGATATAGAGCTTGAAAGAGAGTGAAGTAATTTGTAACTAAAGATAGCACATAAATCAAAAGTACACCAAGACATCATAATTTAACGTGTCTTACATAGTATAGCTAATACAATTCCAACCAAACTTCATCTTTTTTGATTGACTTGGAGGCCAAAACATCACTTTCACATTTATAAAGATGATTCAAAATTTTAGTTCGAATTTAGGGTCAATTTTATCTTTGTGGTAGCTGTATGCTAGTTCAAGGCATGAAAGTGTTTTATTTGATCCTTGGTGGTGCATTTGAAGTGGCTAATCTTGATTTATTTTTAGAATATGATTATCATTGTCTAGATTTGATTATTACATGCTATCAATCGTTATGTGCACACATTGTCAAGAAATTTATATTGTACAAGTATCCATGATATCTTGTATTTTTTACAGTGTTATCCTCAATCTTTTATCTAGTCATTAAATCAATATGCTTACATGTTTTGACACAAGGGAAGCAATTACCTTGCCAAGTGTAAACCAACATACACTAAGAAAATATTTTTATGTGAAGACAGATTAAGGACATCATTTGAGTTGAAAGCGACATTCTAAAAGTTTACAAAGATTGAAAGAGTCTAATATGGTTTAAAATTGATTGAAAATATCTAACACTTTTAGCAAGGCCTTGATTCAAGACATGCACATGCTAGTCCCTCCAATTGTAATATTCAAACCTACTAATATAATAGGCCAATATTTTCATAAAGTGTAGTTGATATTTGTGAATGAGTGAAATGTGTCACCTTTTACTAAAAAATGTCCATCTTTAATCAAACATGTATATTCTTTGAACAAAAATTTTACATGGTAATTATTTTGAACAAAAAATTCTAATGCACTTGTTAAAATTGCTCTAAAGCAAAGAACAACTCAATAATGTTTATCAATCCAATTATCTAATTTTGAAATTATAGTTATAGATCTTTCTCATAACTCTACAAATTGCACCTTAGTAACTAATGTCATATTAAGAAGAAAAAAATATTAAGTAATTTTTGTGACATCGTAGTACTTGAGACTTTAACCTTGTGTTATCACATGTTTGTGGAGTTTTAAATTTAGATTATTGAGAATCTTGGACCTCACTAGTTTTAAATAGGATCTATCTAAGCTAGCAAACTTCACACTTCTTTAATCTTGATCAACATAATGATAATCACCACTTCTTACTCCTAGAACCTATCTAATGGATTTCCCCTATACAAGTATTAAATATATGTTTAGTAAACATTATAAAATTAACCAATAACTAGGAATATGAAAGTTTCACTAAACCAACCACACACAAGTTATTAGTGGTGGTCATCATCATCATTCTTTGTGTGATAGCTATTTTAGTGTATCATTGACAAGAAACCTACATAATGTTCCTTCCATATCTTAATATATCAACATGAATGATATTTGTAGTAATGTAACATTATCAAATGATTAAATTAACTTTTTAATGAAAATATATTAAATATTGGATACAATTATGAAAGGAAAAACTAAAGATATCAAACGAAAATCAAAATGATTTTTTTAAAGATATAAAGCTCTATCTTTTCCCTACCATCTCAACCTTTTTAAAAGATGCACTAAGAGAAGGATTCCCTAATTCAAGAAAAGGTAAAATATTCCACAATATCTATCTAAAAGTCTAGATAGAAAACATCCTTCCAATGATAGAAAACATTGTGATTTTCCACTTTCATAATTTGTCATTTCCTTGCCATACTTTTTAGAGCCATGCTAGATATGAAATAAATGGTTGGTCAAATGATAGAAACCTAATTTGAACTCCAAGCTAGGTTTAGATTCAATCACTCAAAAATTGGCTTATTCTCATTCTTAAAATTATTGCTAAATAATGTTGTAATATTTAAAAAGTTCAATGCATTTAGAAAACATATTGACATAGTTTTCAAGGGATTTTTTTATAATGTACATATCATGTACTTAGAATTTCCTATTTAGGACTGTATTATTTAAAGTTTGTCCATTAGGGGTATGATTGAGCACGATGTGAGCCTCACAATTCAAAAAATTACTTAAATGTGTTTATAAACAACACCGTCTATCACATGAGTTTAGACATCAAAATAGATCATATTGATTCATGTTTGGCTAATTGAAATCCATAAGTAGTAATTGGAGTCCATAAAAGAAATTAGATCCATACTCACAAATATCTACTCCATACTCACATTTAGATTGGGTCCACACTTGCGTAGGTGAACATGAAGGAACAAATTATTTTGTAGAATCAAAGACCCTCACTAAAATCAACCATAAAATATAGAATATTAGCAATTTCATTATTGACATCTAGTAAATAAATTTCCCATCATCAGTTATCTAGATAAGTGCCCTTACATGTAATTTATTTAATTTTATTAATTAATTTTATATTTATTTCCATTATCGAATATTAATCCCAACTCATTTAACCTACATTAATTTTACTATTTAAATGTTTTGATTTAATTAGCCTAGATACTCAATGTAGGATGCGCTTATTTCCTTTCAATTATGAAATTTTTAGCTAACTCACACGAGCTACATGTAGTGAACTTAGTAGATATATGCTCCCAAAAGTACATTGGGAAATAGAATTTATAAGCTATGTATCTCAAATGAAATAGAAGATAAATCATTTTTTTGTAATAGTTGATTATATAATGATATAGACATTGCTAACATTGATATTTGTAATGATATGTGATTGCTTCATGAAATCATAAAGTAAGAAAATTATGCAATATTTGATTATTTTATCTCAAACATAAATGTCCATTGAATTAATTATTAGCACAAATAAATATAAAAGAAAATGGGTGTTTAAAATAAATAAAAAATAATTTGTCTTGAATAATTTTATTTCATTTTGAGTTTTGTTTTTTAATTATTTACTATCTTGATTTATTTCTACCTCATTAATTATTTTTTTAAGTACTTTGGTAGGGTAGAATCCAATGACTGTAAATGCACTTTAACTTGAAAGAGTGCAAGAAAAGCTTGGGGTTAACAAATAAAATTACAAAGCTAGACTTATAAAGATGACTCAACGTGAATTATGTTAAATTTTAATTATTAGGGGATCTCATATGTATTTATGAATGTCTCAAGATTTTATTCATGATTACTTGTTATATTTTTCCGTTTTACCCTCTTATTTTCCACTCATTTTGGGACTTCTCATAAATAATTAAAGATTTTACTATGAAAAATAATTAAGTAATAAATTTTAAATCGTTCTCCCATAACTTCTATCCCTTTCTCTCTTTCTATCAAATTTAAAAAAGAAGTAAATATATACAATATTCTTCAACTAAGTTTATGGTAAAGGGTATAAATACATAATGTTCGATTTGTATTATTTTGTGCGTAAACTAACCATAACCACACACTTACCTCTTTGAGTGCTATTATTCTCGACATAGAATTGGACCAGTCTAAATATTTATGATTTTCCTCCTCCTAGAATAAACTATATATGCAAATTTGTCCTTCTAGACAAATCCATGCACATGGTCCCATCCCATCTTTTCAAATTCTAGTTTTTGTCATACTTAATATCGACAATCCAAATAATGATCATTGCTCGATGACTTGCATGACAAAACAATTTGAATTAAACACTTGAGATATTATATTTAAATACAAGTCATAGGGCATTGGTGAAAAGCAATAGAAAAAGGAATCACTCACACTCTCAAGTAGATTCATTAGGAATGAATAAATACAAAATATCATTGAAGGCATTCTACATCCTTGTTTGACACGTCTTCAATATTTTGACATTGGTAAAGGGGTTTGGCTTGTTATCAAGCAAGTTGTCACATTTTATTTTATATACAATAAACCCTCAAAGTGTGAAGGATGCAATTTATCCCAAACATAGTTACACACATAAGTGGAAATAATTCAAAGATCAACATGCATTTGAAGGATATAATTGCATTAGGAGGAATGGACCAAATGTGTCAATTTGTACCAAGTATTAAGAATGTCACTATTGATTTATCTTAATCATTATCATTTTATTTTTTTAGTTAGAGTTCTATCACTCTAGTCACAACATATCAACCAAGTTTTGAGAAAAATATTATGCTGAAATAACAAAGCATTCATTATTCCACTTCTTTTCATTTATCATTCATGGTCACATATTTTTATCTCTAATTTACTTAATTTAGATTTGAATTGCAATTATTGTTCTATTATTAGATATTAGACACCTAAAATAACTATTTTTTTTGCAATTATATCTTAAAGACAAATTTAGTCTATATACCACATTACAAGAACCATTATCATCAATAATAAATATTTCCACCCACTAACAACCAACATAAGAAAAAAAATTAAAATTGAAATATACATATGAGTAATATATTTTTAAAAGATTAGAAAATAAATTTAACATGATTATATTCTACCCACTTTTTAAAAATATATTGTACATTATGTCTTTTACAAATTTGATATGATAAATGTTAAAAAATATTATTTTATTCACCATCTCATATAATAACAAAAAAGTAATGCCCAACTTAAAAAATAAGTATAAGTTAAATTAAATGTGCCTAGAATCAATAAATATTTTAAAAGTCACACATAATTCTCCACATGAAAATTGAACTCACTCTCATTTCCTATTATTATCAATCCCTTAAATTTTGTGATAACTATACCAAATCTAATGCAAGTCACATTCAAACATTCTTCAAGCATTTTTTTTTAACATATAAATACCCATTATATAAATGAAAGATTGGAAGTTTGATGTAAAATTAAAAGAGCTTCTTAATAGGGTGGGAGGCCTAGCTTGATTGGCTAAAGCATCTTGTTGCAGGAAAGAGGTTAGGAGGTCTAATCTCCCCCTGTCCTCGTGGTACCGAAGGGCTTGTCGCACCAACGTCACCGATCACATGAAAAAAGTTTACCAAGTGCACTGCAGTTTATAGAGGGACTACTTGATTCCTCCAATATAAAAAAATCTTCTGAATAACTTCACTTATTGATTAGTTAAGTAAACAAATAAACTACACCCACCATATGAATAGAATAAACTACACCTACCCTCTCAATACAATTATAGACTTCTAAAAATTTGACACTAAATTATATGCTAAAACACCAAAGACCCATATAATTTGTAATTTAATTCAAGACTCAACTTCTTTTAAAGGGAAGAAGTGGGGAAAGGGGTGAAGCATTTAATAGAAAGTGAATCATGAAAAGTCATTGTTTTTTATAGCAACCTAACAAACCAACCAATCAACATGTGGTGCCACCAAATGTGACAATTACAAGTCTTTCACAATGCAATCCAAAGAGTTTTGTACTTATATGGAGGAGAGAATCTTTGGAGGAGAAAGTATAACATATCTTTGAAATTTAAGTATTGGAAAATGGGGGCTATCGAAAAAGACAAGAAAACAAGTGGTACATTGAACCAATCCAAATGAAGTACAAAATCTAGCAAATTGGGTGTCGGTCATATGCTCAAATTTTTACTTTCTTCAATGGAAAAGCTACTCATTAAGATTTATCACATGCTTAAAAAGTTATAAAATAGATTTATAAAGACATTATCACACTTTAAAAGTTAATAAACAATAATGAAGAACATTATAAAAACATTAGTTTAGTTCCCAAGGGACAAGAATATTACCCTAACCATATTGTTAAATGTAATAAGACCTCTTAACTTTTGACTTTGACATTGATGGGAGCATGTGCATCTTCATGACTTTTGTGAATTTTAACGATTCCTATGTTTTTTTGAAATATTTTATTACCCCCATATGGGAAAAGTCAAACTTCAACTTATTCAAAACTTTTGAACGACATTAAGGAATCATGTTACTTATATTTTAATTGTTACTTTACTATAATATTGGCCAATAACTCTGTCTTTGACTATAAAGATTTTAAGAAATAATTTATGTATCAGACTCACATGTAATATACTTACGTATATGTAGAAAAAGAAAAATACACATTTCACACTTTCCTACTTTGTTTGTAATTAGTGAACTTCACTCATTTCATTTTTTAATTATGTATATAGATTGAATATGATTATGTTATATTATCGGGTCGAGGGTGGCATACGATGTATAGAACAAAGTTTGTGCAGTATTAGTGGCGGATGTGCAGGGTAATAATGGGGTGGGATACAAACCACAACTCTCAGTGTAATGGGATGGGATATTGAACATAACTCTCACTGTAATTTTTGATGATTAATTTAACGAGTGTTGCCCCTTAGCAACTATTTATCTATTAAAAAAAATGATTATGCTATATTATATTTATTTCGCTCTTATTCATATGTGTGACATAAATATTTATATGGACACATATTTAAAGTCACTTTTTTTATTTCAATGTTTTTTTATCTCTTCTAATCTTAATTCGTGTCTAATAGTTAGGTTAATATTAAGTATTCTTAATTAAGGAGGTTACTAATAATAGAAAATATTCACTAGCTCTCTCACAAGCACCAACACACACATTTTCTTTTCTAGGACTTTGTACCAAATCTTTAGGACCACACACCTCCAACTTCCAATACAATACATTAAAACATGCTTCCTACATGTTTGACTAAGACAAGCTCCTAAATATGCCATAGTTTCTCCTACTTTTCAAACTTGACAAGTATTGTAGCAAACATTATACATGTTGATAGTCACATGTGTATACATTAGTAATAGCACATGACATTTTTACAGGACTACAAGAAACTTCCACAATGAAAAGACACCTTCCTGCCTCCAATGATACTTTCACAAGATTTATGATACTTTTGCACAAAAAAATACACTTGCAATTTTGAAATGAGATAAGCTTCTTCTAATCTCTTCTATTTTCCTTTCTAGTTTTATGTGTAACCTCAACTCTTTTATTTGTTTACATATTTGAATTGAAAAAATATTTTCATTTCATTTCTAAAATTAAAATTTAGGTAGTTAAACAATACATAATAATTGAAAGTACCATCTTTAATTTAAAGTATTTTTTTAATTACATTTTATCAAACTTGACTTTTTCCGCAACCATCTTGAATAACACACCTAAATATCTTTGCACTTACAAACACTTACTCTTCCATTCTCACCTGAACATACTATCTCTACAACTCTATTTTCTCTCTATGATTTCCTTCTCTTTTGCTACTCTCACTTTTTATCTACTTTCTAATTATTCCTCCTTATCCCATTTCAAAATGCCCCATTCAACTACTTATCTTACTCCAAAATCCCTTCTATCACCTCTTTCTCATCTTCCTATCCTAAACCTCGTCCCTTTATCTCTATTCTCTTAGAAAACTCTATTTTCATCCCCCATCTCTTTTGTTTAATTTATGTTTTATACTCCCTTCCTCTCCCCACCCACCATTGGATTTTCTTTCCTTTTCCTAAGGATTCTCCTATTCCTCTTACTCATCTTCATACAAAATTGAATAATGCCCACTTTTGTTTCCAACTCCTCTCCACTCATCTCTGCATCCTTGATCACATATGTATTTTATTAAATCCTTCTCCATCATCTCCTTCCCTTGAACTCATAATGGATCTATTTATACACTACCCCACCTTTACACATTTTATTAGTAGCTAATTTATTGGGATAGTTGGCATACACTTTGCGAACCTAATGTTTAGTTATTTACTTAACTTGTATTTATTTTATTCAACTTCATGGAAAATGGTGTCCCACTTTGAGGTGACATGTATGACATGTGCATTGTGTATTTTGATGTGAGTAAGAATATTTAATGCTACATAAAATGTGTAAGATAATGTATGCCATTATAAGATTTAAGTGATTCTATGACAATCTTTTGATGCATGTAAGAGGGATGTTACAGAGTATACTATGAATGTTCATTAATATGTGAAGCATATTATGATATATCATAGAGCATATTGTATAAGATATAATGATTGGAAAATAGAGTGCCCAATTTTGGTGGGTGGATATGATACATAAGGATTACTGATATTCTTAGTTGTTGACCTATCATGGATTTTGGGCCTTGGGTTTTACATGGGGATTTGGGTATCACACTTAGCCCATGGTATTATCCCTTTTCTTTGTAAAAGCATGCATGGTTCATGGTTTGGACTTGCTCTATGTATTTGGGTTCTTGAATGGAGATGTAGTAGACTTATGATTTTGCAAGGGGTTATGCTACCTTATTTATAATAGAGTGTGTGTGAAAAGGAAGTGTATACTTTGAGTGCACATTGCAATTTTTGTATGTTAGAAATCAGTTAATACATTGAGGCTCCTTTAATTTATTATATTTTTTCCAAAAGGTTTTTTGGGGTAAATCAAAGTGTTACCTTTATTCTATGTAATTGAATATGTGTTTAATATTTCTAAAAAAACAATCTTAGTTTCTATTGCATGTCTCTCCTCTGAACATTAGACTGGGAATTGCTTTTTTCTATCCAAATTATTTCTTCCATCCTCATGATTTGGACATTCTCAATTATTTCCAAGCCATCCCTCTCAACATTGATTTTTTCATATCTTCCTCTTCTACACCCTATTTACCCTCTCCTTCTTTTACAACCCACTATAGTGCATTGCTTGAACAACATGATATGAGCACATTCATTTTCTTGCTTATTCTTCTAACTCTTACTTTAATTAAATTTTCTAGTGGTGCAAATCCTAAATTACATGTGTAAAATGTATTTCCTCTATATATGTATTTTGTTATATCAAGTATGTTATGCTTTCTACCTTTCCCCTTACACTTTATGATGATGTGCCTAAATTGTTTAGTTTGTCTGACATACATTTTACTTCTTTTTCTAAGTTGATGAATGAATTTATGTAATATTTTATGCTATCACCTCCATATTATACCTCTTACATATTTAAACACAATGGAAATAATTCCTCACTTTATATGAATGAATTTATATCTCACCTCTTCTTCTATTAATACACACTTTCTCTCTATGTACTTATCATTGGATTATAAGGGCTCTACACCTTTTATTACTATCTTTGATGCTTCTCTTCCTAAATTTCCTAACCCTTCATCTCCAAAGGCTCATGTAAGGTATTGATTTGAATAAAATTGGACATTCAATATTAAGGCCTTTTAAAAATGTTTTTTAAATGTTCATTATTAGATTTTTTTAAGGTCATTTTTAGAATTTAAATGAGATAAGTGTATGAAATGGGGGGCCAAAAGGGTTCTTAAGTGACCAATTTTTTCTTGAAAACAAAAAAACCTAAACTTTGACAAATTATTCAAGATATCTATGTCAAAAAAATTAAAGATGATTTAAGAACAAGAGTTCTAGCATTTCAAATTTGGCTCATAAACTAATCTTTTTATAGAATGATAAAGTTTAATATATCAAAAATTTAAGAGGTAATACTATTTTTTAATAAAATATAATAGATAATCATTTTAGTTTCTATAAAAAATAACCAAGACCTAGTATAGGGATACACATGAGACCGCTATTTGATTGAAGATTCAAATTTAAAATAGAGAAACAAAGTTCTTCCATGAATACAATATAACGTAAAAGTACTCATAAGACCACAATGGTAAAACTAAATCTATGCATAAATATAAAGATCACATTATCATGTAAAACTATACAAGGTGAATAAGTGCATACAAAATATGCGATGAAATAAATACAACTAATAGGAAATGTAACTCTCAAATATCCAAGAATAATAAGGAGTAAATTGTATGGAATATTTTGACAGCTCACTCCATTACCGACTCCAAAAACCTAACCAAGCTAATATGAGTGTAATAAGTATAAATAACAACCAAATGAAATAAAATAAAAACCTAATCTAGATCCCCCACATAAGTGTAACTTAGGTGAAAGATTGGTCATGATAGATGTGAAGCCTTATTAGGTATCCATTTACATAATATTCATCTCTCTAAAGAAGTTTCCCCTTAAGAAAAGAGAGATAAACCCCCAAATAGAGAGAAAATATCCCTAACGTAGAAAGAGAAAAGAGAGAGGACTAGGTAGTCCCCTAAGAAGTAGCTTCTCACACCCTTAATAAAGCTCATAGATGAATAAACTTGATTATTGTAAAAGGTTTGGTGAAGATGCTAATATTTTTCTCAATATTCAAGTTGTAGTCGAGATCAATGACTTGTCTATGAATAAGCTCCTTGATACACTACATATAAACCTCTATATCATTGGTCTATTAATAGTGGACTAGGGTAATGTGAGATCTAAATAACATTCTAGTTTTCATAAATTGAAAAATTCTTGATAAAATTGGATACCAAACTTGATAAGAATGTGTTAAAGCCAAATAGCCTTAGTGGTGGCATTCATAGCCCCATAATACTCAACCTTAGCATAATATACATTAGTAGCATATTACTTGCTCAACCAAAAAATATGACCTAAACCAAGTGAGAAGCTATAGATAAAATTTGACTTGATATCCTTAATCACCTATCCAATCTAAATCAATAGACTCAACCAAGTTAATATCAACCCTTGTGTTGCCCTCCTACCAAATAAGCTTCAATTTTTTTTTTCTATAGTTTTGTTTGTTTCTATATATGGTTTTGAATTCATCATGAATAACCCTATTGAAACTTTTATATTTATTTTAAATATATTACCTTGTGTTTTATTTTAATTCATCACTATCTTATCCTAGCTAGTTGTAGACAACTTAAAACATTTTTTAATTCCATAAAATCATTGTTCATTAGTCACTCTTATTCTAGATCACCAATTTATCCCATCTCTTGCCTTCTATGCACTTTATTTTATATGTTATAGCTTAGTTGAATAGTGGGTAAACTTCCCATAATGATTAATTTTCCTATGCACTTGTTAATTTCTCTAGTTGCGCACTGACTGCTTGATCTTTTTTAACCATATGCTTAGGCCATTGATAATAATAAATATAACCAAGAGTACAATTCTTACGTTTCACATGTTGGTAAATTATTGGTCCTCGATGGATGTGCACATGAGAATTATTCATTGGTCATAATTCAAAATGTAGTAATACTATAGATAATTCAAGTAATAATGATAAAATGTAGTACCATGTTGGATAAGTATGAAGTCAACATGTAGACACTACATAAAATTTTACTAGTTTAAGCATGCTAGAATGGGCTAATTTGATTGCTTGGTGACTAATATTTGTTCCAATGGATAAATATGTAACGCCCCGCCACACAAACCCCATAGGACACAACTACAACATTAATAGAATTTTTTTTTTTTGAAAGCAACAATTACAATTAACAAATTAACTAACATAAATATAACATATAGTATTATCCTAGTCCCATGGGGTAACATGGTGCACTACTTGGATGAACCTAAACTAACTAAAATGATTAACGATACCAACTAAAATAAATGAAAGAAGCGTAAATAAAATATAACATAAATATAACATGCATTCAACATGAACAAGATAGATAATAAAACATAAATAACATATTATTACATTCAAATCCTGAGTTCAAGGTTACATTCGTGGAACATATTTCCATATATACAACACAACATGAAACCAAAATTATATTACAAATTTGCTTCCCTTATAACACTGGGAAGAGTACAACATAATACAAGAGTGCAATAATGAAGAGATGAATACATAAAAGGTACAATCTTCTTCGTGCGAAGCTCTGAGATCACTGTAACTGCAACCGCTCCACGATCACCACTTGGAACCCAATGGGTGCATTGCACGTTTCCACCCGACCTTGTGAACCCGAAGGAACACCCCCCGTGCAAGGAGTCGATAAGAAAGAACCCTCAGACACAAAATCAAAATATAAAGGACTTACACCACATGACTCAAGGCCACGTAACAACATAGGCAACAATAATAATAAACAACAACAATAATAATAGCACAACTCCAAAGGCAACAAGAACAAGGGAAAACAAAGAGGCACAATGGGAGAGTGTCATCGCATGGCCTTACATGGATTCACCAGACTACCTAAAGCTAGGAGCAACCTCCATCTATGGTTAACCAGACATCCTATTTCAAGGTGTCGCCCCATAGGGTGACTCATGTGGATCCACTTACCTTTCGCGGAGACAAGCTAGTGACCTTACCAACCAGGTCTTCCCACCCGTCCTTAGCCTTTGAGAGCACTAATGGTAGGGGTGAGGTGTATGTTTTTAGTTTTGTTATCTATTAACTAATCCAACCCACTAGATATATTAATTAGGTTATCACTTATTTAAGGAAACTCTTTCAAGGGTGACCACTTGTACACTGGCCCCAAGAAGAGCCACTCTCCCCTACGGTTACCCCAAAATCAAAGTCAAGAAACGGGTGTACCTCAATGCACAAACCACAAAGGAACTTATTTCACAACAAAGCACATGAGGCATGACCATCTCGTGACTACCCAAGCGTCCAAAACCCATAACACTAAGAGGTACCACCCACACAATTATTCACAAGGTAACGAGATAAACAAAAAGGTGCAACCATAAACATGCATACACACCACTTCCCTAGCCTTTGGAGGTAACACTTAACCACCCAAGAACCAAAATAATACATACAACTAATTAAAGCCACATTTTTAATATATATAAAATTTAACTTAAATTAAACACATCACATATCAAATGAAAAATTCCATCATTTAAAACCATTCCAAGTGATAAAGTTCATTAAATATTGCAAATTTAATTTATGGAAATAATTAATTACCTAACATTAAATATCTCACCAAATTAATTTTACCAAATTCGAAAATCTAAGTTTCATGGATTATTTCAAAAACAAATTAATTAAAGGCAACTACATTTTCTACAATTATTTAAACACAAAATAAACTTCAGGATTAAAATATTTAAAATTAAGTTATAATAACAAATATAAATCAGAGTTTATATTTTAATCTCAAACAATAAATATTATCTGGTTTTATTTCCTTTTTCCAAACAAATTATTCTTCTAAATCTATTTTTTTTATTATAAAATCTAATTTGCAAAAATCATTCTAAATACAAACTTAATAAAATAATGATTGAATCTGAATCTAATTGCAATAGTTTTGTTCTCTATTTTTTTTTTCAAAATTAAAATTTACTTATTTTAACATTTCAACTATATACTTATTTCTAAATGTATATATATATTCATTGAATATATACATAATTATATATTTAAATATATAATTATATTTCTACCCAATATATATACATTAAAAATAAAACCCATATATTCCAAAAAAAAAAACTTATTAAATATATATATACATATTTATAAATTAAAAAAAAGGCGCGCGCGCACACACACACACATATATTATAAACATTACAATATAAAAAAACCTCAAAATCGAAAAACACATGTTACAAAATGAACGAGATTCAACACGAGCGGACTGCATTAAATTGTTGAAAATTGAGGTGTTTTCTTGGCTTAATACCTTGTAAAAATTTAATATTGTTGATCTAAATATGCTTTTCCTTTGTTACAAATTCTTTGTGGGTGATTATTTGATTAATCCATTTTATTGTTTGTAGAATGTAGACAGAAGTTGATAGAAGAAGTAGATAGGATATTAGAAAGATTACACAAGCATGTACCGTGGAGAAAACCCTTTCGGGTAAAAAACTCCACCAAGAATTAATCTATTATTCAATCTTTGAAGTAGATTACAATAGCTTCAATTCTTTCTTGAGAATGCCTCTTTTGCCTTTACCAAACTTCTTCACAACCTACAAATAAAACTCACAAACTCTGTCTTCAACTTGCTTGAGATAAATAGACTTTAATCAACATTGTAAACTCCAAATGAGTTACAATAACAATGCTCAAGCCCTAACCCTTAAAGGTACGCCTATCTCTTGCAAGTAGAGTTGTGTCATGAAGAATAATGTCAAATCATCTCCTTCATCCATTTGGGTGTCCCAAACTAAGGTCATAACTCAACCTTTATTTTGTAAATATCTTAAGGCTTCATCCTCAAAGTTGACACCCAAAAGAGGGCCCCACTTAACTAAGCCTTCAAAAATATCTCAAAATGCAAAGGAGCTAATTCCAAGAAGCCAACTTGGGCGCCCAAAGTGGGTCCAAGATATTTCTTGTTAACTAAAACATTTCTCAACACCATTCATGCAAGAATGGTCATCCCCTATTAACTAAAGGTAGTACCTATTATCTATCATGCAAATCAAGTTATTAGCCATGCATTCCAAGTTAATTGAAGTCAACTAGCATTCAACTAAAACTAACTAAAGATAACTAAACCATAACTGAACTGAACTGAACTGAACTGAACATCAACTGAACTAAACTAAACTTCAACTAAACTTCAACTGAACTTCAACTGAACTTCAACTAAACTTCAAACCCTATTTTATAGGTACTCAACATGCATAAATCAAAATCCCTATATTGTAGGAACCTAGGATGCATTTATGAAGTGTACTCAATTTACCAACCAGTTAACTAAACTCAAGGTGAGTTGTCACCTACCATATGTGAGCCCATGTGCTCCTATTTTGTAGGAGCTAATTCCAAGGCGTCCACACATGCTTTTAACATTTATAATTAATTACAAATTTCAATTAACATGATTATTTCATCAAATATTAATCTCTTCCTAATCCTAGTATTGTTGAACACATTCTAAGGACTTAGGATATATGGTGAAATAAATAATATTTAGGATTGCAATTAAGTGGCTTCCTATTTCCAACATTCTCCCACTTGAGATTATACATTGCAATTATTCTAAACAAGGAATAATAAAACAAGTACAAGACTCAAGGCCAATGGCCTTCTTGCACCAACTAATCAATCCATGCTAACTTCAAATGCAACCTACATAATCATGAAGCTTCCAAGCAAATGATTAAAACCAAGAGAACTTATCTGTATGGTTTCATAAGATAATCTGTAATATTAATTAAAGTGTTAACTTTCTCAATTAATACCTTCCCATTATCAACCAAACCAAAACCTTTCCGAAGTCTCTGTATCCAAACCTCCCCTTTGGAGGTATGCTAAACTGTCGAGTGTGTTGAAATCGCGTTCAACCAAAGGTGTAGGCTCCTCAGTATTTTTTGTTGAAAAAACCTTTTCTTACAAGTAACCATTCCAACAAATATCTCTTACCAAAAGAGAATTCCAACCTCACCTATTTCTCCAAGTATCCATGAGGACCTGTAACCAACCAATCCATGCCAAACTCCAAATGCAACACAACACTTTCACGAAGTAATCAAGAAAATGATTAATGTACCCAATACTTAAGAGAACGACACAAGATCAATTTCAAAGCTCCAACCTTGAACATAAACATGACATCCATGATCTAACCATATCATCTTAGGAGATCACATGCATCATAACATACTTATACATCCTAATCTCAAGAGAACCATGTAATATGTCAAACTCTAAATGCATATCAAGAGTAAACCATGACATCATAAAAAATACACTCTAAACCAAGAAACCATATCTCCAATCACATGGAGATAACCTTACCAATGATGCATCCAAGTCACTGCCAACAACTCCTACTGAACGGTGGTACTGAGTTACACATGGCATCGTGACTACCATCCTATCCATGCAGATTACTCTAAAACATGATGCAAAGAGTTATCACAAAAAATATTAGATGAAATAACCAATGCATCATTACTATCATCTGAGGACTCCTCTGTAGAAGAGTCAGAACTTTCTTTCTTGTTCTTACAATCCTTCTTCACATGCCCCGGTTTCCCACAGTTCCAACACTTTACCTTACTCTGTCCTTCTGACTTAACCTCCCCTTCCTTGTTTCCCTTAGGTTCCTTTTTCTTAGGCCTACCTTTTACAAACAAGACATCTTGGATTTTCTCCTTAGACTTCCTCCTCATCTCCTCTGATAGGAGAGTAGGAATAATGTTGTCCATCTTTGGATCTTCCCCATTACCACTAATTGAAACAATTAGATTTTCCCAAGAATCTAGTAAAGAACAAAGTAACAAAATGCACTTATCCTCATCTTCTAGCTTTACATCTACATATGCTAACTGACTGAGAATTAAATTGAAAGCATTTAAATGTTGTGCAACAAATTCACCATCTTTCATTTTTAATGAATACAACTGCCTTTTCAGATACAACTTATTGGTGAGACTCTTAGTTTGATAAATATCCCCTATTCTCTTCCATAATTTATATGCAATATTTTCATCTGAAACATTCAAGAGAACTGCATCAGCAAGACATAACCTAATTGTTCCTCTTTCCTTCTTATCTAACTTAGCCCAATCCTCATTTGAAATAGTTTTAGGTGTCTTTGTCTCATTATTAACTGCTAACCACTGATCTCTTTCTTCAAGAAGATCTTCCATTTTTAATTTCCACATTTCATAGTTAGCACCATTGAACCTTTCAATATCTAACTGAGAATTCATTGTAACAAAACTTAATTCCAAAATCAACAAATAACAAAAATAATAAAAGCTCCCACTAGGCCAAAAAACCTCCAATCTTTTAAGAGAAAGGCATCCCAATACTCTACCCAACCTCAACTCTAATACCAAATGTTGAAAATTGAGGTGTTTTCTTAGCTTAATACCTTGTAAAACTTTAATATTGCTCATCTAAATATTCTTTTCCTTTGTTATAGATTCTTTGTGGGTGATTATTGTTAGAGTAATTGGACATTTACTTTATTAATTAAACAATATTTGTTTAATTACGTAAAGTTTCCTTTTAACTCTTTTTCACTTAAGCTAACATTAGGTGCATAATAATTAATTACTTTATTAATTATTATTGTGCAAGCCTAGGGTTTTCCTTTTTAGGGTTTTCATCTATATGTAGTTGAAAACTATCTTTTGTATCATTATTCATTTTACATTTTTAGGTGAATACATTGCTCCACATTCTTGAGCACTTCTTTTGTTGCTTCTCTTTGTTTCTCCTTGTAACAGGTTATTTGCTCGCAAAGATCTTTTGGGGTTCTGTGGTGTTGTATCTTCTCAACTCCAACAATATTTGTTTAATTACGTAAAGTTTCCTTTTAACTCTTTTTCACTTAAGCTAACATTAGGTGCATAATAATTAATTACTTTATTAATTATTATTGTGCAAGCCTAGGGTTTTCCTTTTTAGGGTTTTCATCTATATGTAGTTGAAAACTATCTTTTGTATCATTATTCATTTTACATTTTTAGGTGAATACATTGCTCCACATTCTTGAGCATTTCTTTTGTTGCTTCTCTTTGTTTCTCCTTGTAACAGGTTATTTGCTTGCAAAGATCTTTTGGGCTTCTGTGGTGTTGTATCTTCTCAACTCCAACATGGTATCAGAGCTTCAGATTTGCAGCTGCTTGTTCTTGTTTTGAGATTTTGCATTGGAAGCAAATCTAGGGTTCTAAAGTTTTTTTTGGGTGGATTCAGCATACTCCATTTTTTGGGTTCACTTTGGGCTCAAATGGACAGTTCCATTGGATTTGTAGCACCCAAAAACCCCTAAATCGACTGTCAAATCATCGATTTTGGTTACAGTCAATTTGGAAGGCAAAATTTTTTTGCCCTAGGGCCGTACGGAGCAAAAATCGCAAAAAAATCAAAAAAATAAATAAAAAACAAAGGTTTTGTTATTTTCTTTTGCGCGGCTAGTTTACAAGTTTTCCGCCGCCTGACGACCACCACCGCGCCGCCATCGCACCGCCCGCCATGCTCCGTCATGCTCCGTCCACCGTCACTGGCCCCGTCGTGCTCTGGCCCGCGCTCCGCCCGACTCCCCGTGCTCCGGCCCGCGCTCCACCCTGCTCCCTGTGCTCCACCGAGCCGACTTCGCTCGGCCCCGACCCTGACGAGCTCGCCTCTGCTAGCCCTCGCAGGCCTCTAAACCCCCGCCGGTTGGTCATATGGCGAGCAAGGGCTCCACCCATCTCAGCCCCCTGGTTCGCCCACGCGACTAGGGGCTCTTTTTTCAAAGCTCAGGGTGCTAGAGGAGTGAAATAGGGCATTTTTTTTGCTCTCACAAAAACGGGCATAACTTGGGCATCCTAGTTCCGTTTTTCGAACAGGAAGATGCGTTGGAAAGCTGAGAATGGCACCAATCTGATGGTATAGAAATATTTTTAATTTTTTACCAGTCTGGATATTTTTTTACCAGTCAAAGTGTGGTCTTCTTTCTTCACTTCCGGGGTCATAGAAGATGCAAACGGACTCCGTTTTTCAAACTTGAATAGGCGTTGGAAAGCTCTCAACATGCTCTATTCAGTGATGTGATCTATTTTATCAGAATTTTCACCAGGTACATGAGAATTTGTCTTGAAGTATTTTTTGCTTATGCATTGCTTCCTTCTTCTCAGTTTGTACTAGGGTTTGGGTTTATCTTTTGTGGGGGGTGTTTTTTCTCTTGCTTTCTGTCATTTATCTCAGAAAACCAGAACACCAAAACTCTCAAAAATACAAACCCTTCTGCATCTTCTGTCTATTCTGAAAGATCACATAATAATAAAAAACACAAGCAGGTACAGGTGCAGGGTTTCATGGCAGACTCTTCAGTTGAGCTACTCACATCACATAACTATCACACTTGGAAGTCTCGTATGATGAGGCTACTCAGGTCTCGAGGTTTATGGTCTTGTTTAGATGAGGTTCAGCCTCAGTTGCAACATCCTTTTGAGATTATGCAACACAGGAACAAGATGGATGAGGCTATGGGTTTGTTATGCATGCATGTTTCAGACAGTCTTTTGTTTCACCTTGATGCTTTGCTCACTCCTCGAGCCATGTGGCTGAAGTTTGAGAGACTTTTTGGGGCCGTTAATGAGTTCCGTGCATTACAGATTGAGGCAGAGCTGACTTCATTGTTACCTGATTCATTTCCCACTATTGAGGATTTTTTGAACAAGTTCAAAACTATTCGTACTATTTTACAGGGTTGTGGAAAGAACAAGACAGACACAGAGTGCATTTCCTTGATTCTTTCGAAGCTTCGTGGTTCATTTCAGATATTTGCTTCCTCCTTCTACTCCACCATGGATGGTTTGGGTGCCCGTTTTACCATGGCTTCCTTTGATTTATTTTGTGAGCGATTGTCTTGGGAATAGTCTCACCTTTCTCAGATGGATATGCTCTCAGGTTCAAAGAGCAAAGCATTGGTTGCTCAGTCACCGAAGGGGAAACAGAAGCAGAAATCGAGGCCCAAGAAAGATTTTATAGGTAGTGAGCATTCCTCCAAACCGCCTCCTAAGTCTGATTCTAAACCACCATTTAATCCAAAACATGGGAAATCTTCGAAGTCTGGTGAGTCTTCCTGTAAGACTAAGGAGAAATTAGGAGACACTTGCAGTTTCTGTGGCAAGCAAGTTCATCCAGTTTCTAGGTGTTGGAAATGATTAGAGGCTTTAGAGGAGGCCATGCAGCAGCAACACATCTCCTCACCTAAGTCTTCTTCTTCCACCACAGGGAAGGGTCATGCTCTCACTGCACGAGCATCGACCAATGGGTCCACTTGGATTTTAGACTCTGGTGCTTCTCACCATATGACACACACTCAGCAGTTGGTCACTTCTCTTACCTCTTGTGTTACTTCACAGATTGCAGTGGGTGACTCTTCACAGCTTTCCATCTTGGGTTCAGGTTCTGTCTCTTTGGATGGGGGCACTCTATAGGATGTTTTGGTTGTTCCTGACATTTCGACGAACCTCTTGTCCATTTATTAGATTTGCCACACTGGCTCTGGTAAGACAGTTGAGTTCTCACCACATGATGTGGTTATTCAGGACCTCCATGATTCTGATTTGGTTGTGGCTACTGGTAGTGTTGATACTGCATCTCGTCTTTACAGATTTGATGGATTTGCGCCTTCTGAGGGTATAGGTTCATCTCTTATAGCGCATGCAGATTCAGTGAGTCAGCTTTGGCATGAGCATTTGGGCCATGTCAACTACCGATATCTTCAGGAGATGAGTACATAGTCACTTGTTCTTGGTCTTCCACGGATTTCCTGCACTGACGGTGTTTGTCATGGTTGTGTGCTTGGAAAGCATCACAGGGATCCCTTTTCGAAGGGAAGTAACACTTGTGCCTTGGCACCCTTGGAGTTGATTCATAGTGACCTCATGTCATTTCCCACTCCTTCTTTTTCAGGGGCCAAGTATGTACTCACATTCATTAATGACTTCTCCAGACGCACATGGTTGTAATTTCTTAAGTACAAGTCTGATGTCTTTGATTCCTTTCATGTCTTCAAGACATTTGTAGAGAAGCAGTCTGGTCTTTCTATTCGGCAGATACGTACAGATAATGGGGGGGAGTATGTGAATCAGGCCTTCAGAGAATTTTGCACTGAGCATGGTTTGCAGCATCAGTTTTCTGTTCCCTACACCCTTCAGCAGAATGGTATCGTTGAGCGAAAGAATAGATCTTTACGGGAGATGGCTAATTGTATGATTCAGTCCAGGTCCATGGATTCATCTTTTTGGGCTGAGGCAATCAATTATGCCAACTATATTCAGAATCGAATGCCTCACAAGGTGATTCGACATATGACTCCTGAGGAGGCTTGGTCTCATGACAAGCCTGATATTTCATCATTTCGAGTATTTGGTAGTGAGGCATGGGCTTTTATTCCTGATGCTCAGAGGAGAGCTATGGAGCGGAAGAGTCGACCCCTCATATTTGTCGGCTACTGTGAGGATGTTAAGGCATACAGGTTATTTGATCCTAATTCCAGAGAGGTCTTGTTTCAACGGGATGTTCAGTTTGATGAGCGCCTTCCTCCAGTTGATACCCTATCTCCAGTGTCCACTTCACTACCTACTCCACCCACTACAGCTCTTCAGGATTATTTTGAGGATTCTGATGAGGATATTGATGATCCCCCATCTCCACCTCCACTTGCTCCACCTCAGAGGCCCAAATGGGCTCGCTTTACTATTGAGGGAGCAGGATCTATGGCCGGTGATCCTTTAGACACTCGTCACACTCGTTCTCATACTACGGGTTCTAGTCTTTTGACTCATGCTCTTTCAGAGGATCCTCAGATATTTTCAGAGGCGACAGGTCACCCTGAGTGGGATTGTGCTATGGAGGAGGAGTATTCTTCTTTGATGAGGAATAATACATGGGATCTTTGTCCTCTTCCTAAGGGAAGAAAGATGGTTCGGTGCTGATGGTTGTATCGCACCAAGTATGCTGCTGATGGTTCTATTGATAAGTACAAAGCACGTCTTGTTGTGAAGGGTTTCTCACAGGTTGAGGGTATTGATTATTCCGAGACATTTGCCCCTGTCGCCAAGATGAATTCTATTCGCTTTGTATCATCACTTGCAGCTTCTAGAGGATGGCTCATTTTTCAGATGGATGTGAAGTGTGCCTTCTTACATGGTGACCTACAGGAGGAGATCTATATGGAGCAGCCTCAGGGATTTGTTCATGATTCTTCTTTGGTTTGCAGACTTCAGCGTTCATTATATGGTCTCAAACAAGCCCCTCGGGCTTGGTATGAGAAGATGGACTCTTTTTTGCTCTCCACTGGTTTCACTCGTTGTCATTCTGATCACACGGTCTATATTCAGCATCTTGAGGGTGAGATCTGATTCTTGTGCTATATGTTGATGATCTTCTCATCACAGGTAGCTCATCCTCTATGATTCAGAATTCTCAGCTAGCCTTGATGGAGCAGTTTGAGATGACAGATCTTGGCCTTCTGCACTATTTCCTTGGTCTTCAGGTGATTCAGTCTTCAGAGGGGATCTCCATTTACCAGCAGAAGTATTCTTTTGATATGCTTCAGCGCTTTGGCATGCTTGATTGCAAGCCTGCCCCCACACCTTTTCAGTCAGGGGTTGTTTTGACTACTACTTGCCCCACTCCTTCAGTAGATGCTACACTTTACAGGCAGTTGGTTGGCAGTTTGTTGTACCTGACTCACACTCGTCCTGATCTTTCCTTTGCGGTTGGTCTTGTCTCTCGATTCTCACATGATCCTCATGAGAGTCATTGGCAAGCTACCAAGCGTATTTTGAGGTACATTCAGGGCACCACTTCATATGGCATTCACTACACATTAGGGGATCCTCACATTGTTGGCTACACTGACTCAGATTGGGCTGGTGATGTCAATGATCGGAAGTCTACTTCTGGCTTTGTTTTTTGTCTTGGCTCTGGTCCTATCACATGGTCATGCAAGAAGCAGACTGCTCATACATTATCATCTACAGAGGTTGAGTACCGAGCTGCTGTGCTCGCTATTCAGGAGATTTTATGGCTTCGTCAGTTGATGACTGAGTTTGGTTTTCCTCCTAATAGTCCCACTATTCTTCGGTGTGACAATCAGAGTGCTATACACATTTCGCGCAACCCGGTGGAGCATCAGCGGACGAAGCACATTGAGCTTCATATGCATTTCATCAGACAGTTGATTCAGGATGGTTCTCTCATCTTGGAGTATGTTCCCACTACCGAGCAGGTTGCAGACATCTTCACGAAACCTTTTGCATCTCCGCGCTATCTTCAGTTGCACTCTATGCTTGGGGTGAAGGAAGTTGTCCTTGGGGGGTCTTTATGAGGCCTTCCTTCCTTCATGATTCTTTCAGCATGTTGTTCTATCTCTTTTTGGAGAGGAGTTTTGCCCACTGGGTTTTCTCCTTTTTCTCCGTTTCATAGAGATTTCATTGTACTTGGGTACCTGATCTGGCCTTGTTGTCGGGACCCATTGCTTTTGCTTTCAGTAGCTTCTTCTAGGTTTTAGCTTCTCCCTATGTCTATCTTAAGGGGGGGTGTTAGAGTAATTGGATATTTACTTTATTAATTAAACAATATTTGTTTAATTACATAAAGTTCCCTTTTACCTCTTTTTCACTTAAGCTAACATTAGGTGCATAATAATTAATTACTTTATTAATTATTATTGTGCAAGCCTAGGGTTTTCCTTTTTAGGGTTTTCATCTATATGTAGTTGAAAACTATCTTTTGTATCATTATTCATTTTACATTTTCAGGTGAATACATTGCTCCACATTCTTGAGCACTTCTTTTGTTGCTTCTCTTTGTTTCTCCTTGTAACAGGTTGTTTGCTCGCAAAGATCTTTTGGGGTTCTGTGGTGTTGTATCTTCCCAAATCCAACAATTATCTGATTTATCCATTTTACTGTTTGTAGAATGTAGACAGAAGTTGATAGAAGAAGTAGACAGGATATTAGAAATATTACACAAGCATGTACCATGGAGAAAACCATTTCGAGTAAAAAAATCCACCAAGAATTAATCTATTATTCAATCTTTGAAGTAGATTACAATAGCTTCAATTATTTCTTGAGAATGCCTCTTTTGCCTTCACCAAACTTCTTCACAACCTGCAAATAAAACTCACAAACTCTCTCTTCAACTTGTTTGAGATAAATAGACTTTAATCAACATTGTAAGCTCCAAATGAGTTACAATAACAATGCTCAAGCCCTAACCCTTAATGGTACACCTATCTCTTGCAAGTAGAGTTGTTTCATGAAGAACAATGTCAAATCATCTCCTTCATCCATTTGGGTGTCACAAACTGAAGTCATAACTCAACCTTTATTTTGTAAATATATTAAGGCTTCATCCTCAAAGTTGGCGCCCAAAAGAGGGCCCCACTTAACTAAACCTTCAAAAATATCTAAACATGCAAAGGAGCTAATTCCAAGAAGCCAACTTGGGCACCCAAAGTGGGTCCAAGATATTTCTTGTTAACTGAAACATTTCTCAACACCATTCATGCAAGAATGGCCATCCCCTGTTAACTGAAGGTAGTACCTGTTATCTATCATGCAACTCAAGTTATTAGCCATGCATTCCAAGTTAACTAAAGTCAACTAGCATTCAACTAAAACTAACTAAAGATAACTGAACCATAACTGAACTGAACTGAGCTGAACTGAACTGAACATCAACTGAACTGAATTGAACTTCAACTAAATTTCAATTCAACTTCAACTAAACTTCAACTGAACTTCAATTGAACTTCAACTGAACTTCAATTGAACTTCAACTGAACTTCAAACCCTATTTTATAGGTACTCAACATGCATAAATCAAAATTCCTATTTTGTAAGAACCTACGATGCATTTATGAAGTGTACTCAATTTACCAACCAGTTAACTAAACTCAAGGTGAGTTGTCACCTACCATATGTGAGCCCATGTGCTCCTATTTTGTAGGAGCTAATTCCAAGGCGTCCACACATGCTTTTAACATTTAGAATTAATTACAAATGTCAATTAACATGATTATTTCACCAAATATTAATCTCTTCCTAATCCTAGTATTGTTGAACACATTCTAAGGACATAGGATATATAGTGAAATAAATAATGTTTAGGATTGCAATTAAATGGCATCCTATTTCCAACATAAATGAGGTGTTGGACTGTATGTACAATCGGTCGACCCTCAGGTCTTGGGGGTAGTGTTGCCTTTAGTAGCGCTCCCTCCACTCATTTGTGGAGGGAGCTGCCATCGATAACGCTCCCTCCAATGAATGGGGGAATGGTAGGGGGATAAACTCCCCCACCAAAAACAATGTAAAACCAACGCCAATAAAAAACACAGTCCTAGGTAAAAATAAACCGGATAAAGGATATTGCTCCATCAAATTTTTGAATGCCCAACAAAAATTTGCAGGTAATAAAAAAAAATAAAAATAAAAAATATATATAACAAATACATAAACACGGGAAGATATTGGGCATATCCCAATACACAAAATCATTCAGATAAAAAGAATCAAATTGGCGAAATGCGAAAGCCAGTACACAAGATAGAATGGAGGATCTTTGGCAAAAGAAAATTTATAGAGTATTTGGCTAGAAAATATCCATGGAAAGAATGAAGTGGAACTAAATCTATTCAACAGATAAAAGAATGAGTTCCCATCCATCCAACTTGAATCAAAATAATAAATAACATACTAGACAGGAAATGAAGGGAAGCAAAAACTAAAGGTTGGAGATAACAAATATAGAGCAATGATTCCACATAACAAAAATTTCAAGACTCACAACCAACATATTGAAATTTCACAATTTACAATCCTTTTAATTTAATTGGAAATTACAGAGAACAATTCACGATTTACAGAACTACCTGGAGTCCTTCGCTTGTAGTGGATTTGAAGACGAATTGTTGCGAGTGCGTGTCCAGCCAACCACGATCTTCAGCAATTCGGAGATACACAACCTCCAAAAGAAAAATTTGAAATACAATACCCACCAAAATGTATAATTCTAGCTTCTTCTAAAAAAAAAATCGAAAGAAAGCACAAAGATTTCAATTCTCAGAAAAACTTCAAAGTTTTCGAATTGCAGACAATTTTTACTTTTCTTTTCTCTTTTTGATTTTTCGAAAAAGACCAAATTGGATATGAAATCCCAAGATGGAAAAATTTAGAACATTACTAATTATTTCAGAATTTCACTGAACATCGAAAATAGTCTCTTGCCTTCAATTTTAGTTTTACTAAATCTCAAATAGGCATTTTCTTCAAAAATTACTAAACTCACTATTTCTTCCCGAAATTAAAACATTATGTTTCATTTAAAATTTAATTAACTTTCAGAGACCAATAATCATTATTAAAATTAAATAAATAAGCATTTTAATTCAAACCACATTTAAATTTAAAATGTACTATTAAATTAATTACTCGATGATAAAATTAATCATAAAAATAATTTCATTGACTTAAATTTAAATAACAAATAGAATAATTTATTAACTTTTATTTATTTAAATTAAATGATAATCTCATGATAATTTGAATCTTGCAATATTAATAACACCCTTAATGAATACAATAAGTAACGCTAATGTGCACATTTATTTTCTACAAGAATTTATTTCATTTGCTAATAATGAAGATTTAATTACTTATTAACCACATCAAAGGATAACATTTAGTTTAAAAAAATTATTCATTAATCATAGCCATAAACACAACCTTTGCTAACATTACAAAACCCATGAAAATAAATAACTTTAATTAAAAATCATACCCACACACACGAAGTACGGATATAAGACATGAGAAAACACTAACTCAACCACTGACACAGACAGGGGTACTTTCTTATCAACTCCCTAACCACATCAACCATTGGGTATGTAGGGCACACCAAGACCTGACGATGCGGGTGGAGTTAGCTCCCGGTACCTACAGTCCTGCATAACGCCAAACATCGAACAACATATACATATGCATATAAACTCATAACCAACACATTGTGAAAGAGAATTGCGGTGAGGTAGGGCACTCATGGATGCGCGATGCAACACCATCTCCCTCACCCAAATCAAATACAGTAATCAAAATCTAAAAACAACATCATCATCATAAAGCAATCAGTAAAATCATCATAAGCATAAGTATCCAACACATGTGTCCAAATGTCATAAGCAAGAAACAACACTGTCCGCCAATCCAAACAACATGGCGAAATAGATGTCTATCAAAGTATCAAGTATGCATCAAAACATAACCAGAAACCAAACAGAATCAAACACACACACAAAACAATATCAAAATGTATCAGTAACATGAGAGGCACTACAAAATACAAGTTCTTTATTGTTTACAATATCCACCATGCACTATCCATTAGATCAAAAATCCACTTCAAGGAGGAATGTGGTGGTTCTTAAATAGTTTAATGACTAAACCATGAATAAAGATGATACACCATTAACTAACAATTATTGCTTCATGCCTTAGTACCTATTGGAACTATTTTTTAAATTCCATACGCTACTAGAAAAACAACAATAAATGACTAAAAAACTACTAAAAATTGGTCATGTGACCATTAGTAGTTTATTCCCATCATTTATAAAGTGATCAAATTCATGACTAAACCATTTTTAGTCATTTGTTGGTTGTTTTGATTGATAAATTTGGTAGTATATTTAGTCATTGATTGTTGTTAACTGGTCATTTATTTAGTCATGGTAGTCATTTATTTAGTCATGGTAATCGTTTATTTATTCATGGTAGTCTTTTATTTAGTCATGGTAGTCATTTATTTAGTCATGGTAGTCATTTATTTAGTCTTGGTAGTCATTTTATTTAGTCATGGTAGTCATTTATTTAGTCATTGTAGTCATTTATTTAGTCATTGTTTAGTCATTTATTTAGTCAAGGTAGTCATTTATTTAGTCATTTATGAACTAATACTTTCATATGTGTATGTAAACTCCTATGTTTGGAGAATGCAAATTCTGTTGTGATTGAAATATGTAAAACTTTAAATCTCTTATGTTATACTGGAAAAATTAAATTAAAACAATCATAAAACTTCAACAAATCTGCTCAAAGGATTGAATTAGCAATGTTGGAAAATAATTCACTGTATATTCAAACTGTATATAAAATATGTTACAAAGAACTCTATATATAGAGTTTTGAAGACAAAATCTTTCGCAGTATGCAAACTACTGATTTATTATGCTTTTAGAACTGAAAAAAACTAAAACTAAACCTAAAAAGCCATCGATGTGAATGCATGTCTTCAGTGATGCCATTGTTGCACAAGGGGTGGCTTGTAAATGCATCTAGAAGGAACTGATTTTGTATTTTCTCCTTGCTCTGTACCTTTCCACAATAAAAAAACTCAAAATTTGTTAATATTTTTAAAAGATTTATGAAACTTTGAAATATCGAAAACAAAGTGGGATGATAAGGAATTTCGTAGCAATAATATGAATAAAGTGGGATGATGGGATCTTAATTTGGACATTTTTACCCAAAAACCACAATATTCAAGATAATATGATTCAAGGATCTTTGCCATCTAATCACAGCTTGCAACTAACAATATGTTAAAAGAAAAGTCAATGTTGAACTAAACAACAAGTTTTTTGAGAAAACCTAAGAAACACAAAAGTGGGTAATCTAACAAAGTTATCCACAATTTTACTTCAAATAAATAACAATAGATTTGCAAAAAAAATGAAACTAAACACCAAGGAAGAGGATCTCCAATTATTCTGAGGGGTTTTCATTAAACCACCAGCTCACTAAGTTCTCATGGGCATTGCAAGTGAATCTCCTTTCTTAACTTTCACCACACAGTCAGACTATGCGTCATGCAAAAGTATGCCACAAATTCCTAATCCTACATGTAATAACCTCTTTAAATGCATATCATATGTGATATCAATGTAATGGAATGAATGAATAAAATCAAGCATTTTTCATAACACACCTTTCACTTCTCCAATTTGGTGAGCTACAACCTGAAAATAAGGTTTCAATGAGGGTTTTAGAGTATGCTTATTACAATGAAATTACCAGTTCCGACCAAGCCCCCCAATTTTTGAATTTTCACCCAAGTCATGGGCATTTGAAATTTGGTCTCATCCAAGCCACCCAACTGCTAGACGAGGGCGGCTCTTGAGTCATCCCTTACCTGCAAATTTTGGGAGTGGCTACCAGTGTTGATCCCTATTTTTGAGTTGCATCTGATACCGAGACCGTTCAGAGAAGGCAAGAGAGAGCCCCTGCTGCTATTGGTTTCAACTCCTCCAAACTCTTCCTCGCTGGTATTGACCTTTCACTTCTCCAATTTGGTGAGCTACGACCTGAAAATAAGGTTTCAATTAGGGTTTTAGAGTATGTTTATTAAAATGAAAAATACGGCCAAGATTTGCCCTCCCATATTTTCCCATGTAGATTTGGTTTATTTGCCTCCTAAAACAAGATTTCAAAATGGAATCAAAACTAAATAAACTACAATATATAATTCTCTTGATTATTAAATATATTATATTATAATACAACCCACTCCCTCAATTCAAAATATTTTTTTTGTAATTATCCACTTTAATATCATATTGTCTAATTTTTATTTGTGTGACTAATTATTTAGTTGTTTTTTTTACCCCATGATCAAATTAGTCACTTATGATGATCAAATTAGTCATTTATAGTTGTGTTACAAAAAATGAGTAGAATTTAGTCATCTTTAGTTGTTGTGACTAAAATTTTTAGTCACGTAGTCATTTATTTGCCAAATTCTGCTAGTGATAAAATGATTTTTTTCTAAGTTTGGTGCCCCCTCTATGTTTCCTTGACCTTACTTTTCTTATCTTATATAATCAATTAGATATTCCCTTCAATGGCCCCCCTTGATCAAATTTGTGCTTGGTGGTGTTCCTTACATCCCCTCATATTTTTCCATGTGCCTCAATTGTGAAAATTCTTAAGTATGAAGGTATTTGAGATAATTTATAGTCTTGGATAGGTTTTTGGGTTTTTATTTACCTTGGTACCATTTCCCTTTGTTCCAAATTCCTCTAACCCCCACTTCTCTTTATCCATTAGATTTTCATATTACTTCCCATGTTTGTGTCCCTTTTCCTTCATTTCCTTTAAGTTCTTGACTCTTTTTCCCTATGTTTTGAACCTTTAGAGTTTTCCTTCTTAGCATGCCTTCCTCCTAATCATTGAATTAGTGTTGATCATACATGGTGATATTTTATTACATTGTGGAGTCTATTTATATTATAGAAATTTATTTTCCTTTGGCCCACTAAGGGATGAAATGATATGAATTTTTCTTGCCTTAATGCATTTTTTTCTAAAATATCAATTGCGGAGGCTTTCAATATTTTCTTTGCTAACATCTCTTTCTTTTTTTTCCTCTAGTGTCTTGGCTTATGGATTCTTGATCCTTGATCATTTATTTCTAGTGGGATTTCAAATTCCCCTTCCCCCTTTACTCTAGTTCTAAAGGATTTGATATCCACAAGTCTCAATCTCCATCCCCTAGTAGGTTTGTGGATTTTTCCCTTCCATATTCCCTAAAAGAAACCACATCACATATCCCCTAGTACCAATCCTTATGGGCTTTCAATTCTTTTACTTTTTCAGTCTTGTGGTATCATGTATTCTTAGAGACCAATCCCCACTTCCCCTTAAAAACCACTTATAAGGTTTTAGGCTTCTTCACCCCCCTTTCCAACTTGCATTAGGCATACCAAAACTCTTTCTCACTTTCTAACTCTTTGTTTCCCATGGGATTCTAATATTTACCTTCTCTCTTTTCCCTTTCCCCATAGTAGCAATTTTCCTAATCCCTATTCCCCCATCATGCATTCTTCATTAGGCCTCCAAATTTTTCCTTACCATCCTTCCATCTTGCAAAATTGTCCCCTAGTATCCTAATTCCTCATATCCCATTGTTCCCCTAATATTCCTTCCCAAGCCCATAGAATTTTCACTTACTATTTGTCCTAGCATCCCTACATACCATTCCATAAATCTTGAACATTCAACCTTTGTAAATATTAATTCCAACTTACCAAATCCAAATCATATGAACAACATCCCAAATCTAGATTTCCTCATCCCTCTTTTATTGCATCATTCAAGTATTGAAAACTTCAAATTATTTCTAATGTAATGTGTCACCTACTCCCCTACATTTTTTAAAATATCATTAATGCCCATATTTGATTACAGTAGATGTGTGTAATCAATCAAATCCCACCAAAATTATATTGGACACCCCAAAGCAGGGATCCACACACAAGGCCACATCAAGATGATGAAATAGGCATGAGCCTTCTTAATTTTATAAATGAAATCATAACATCTACATGTATACAAACACTATTAGGATACTCTTCTAATTATAGGATACATATTTTAATGCTCTAAAATATCTAATAATAGATTTAATGAATATTTCCATGTAGATTATTGTGCTAGCACATTGAATGCTTTTATTAGCATGAAAAACATGAAAACCTCAATGAAGTAAACAAAAAATTATAAAAATGGTATTAAATATGTAATAAGGTTTGGTCGTTGAGCCAATTTTTCGGCCACATAATATCTCGAGTTGTTCTAGAGTATCAAATGATAGAAGTATGGTATGCAAGAGGATTGGATATACATGGTAAATCATATGAAGGGTATTTAATAAACACAATACATGTAAATAAATGTCTCCATGGAATTTTGTAATGATTTATGGGGATGCTTGAACCTAGTTGTGGATTCTCTCTTGCCACAATTTTTAGTATGAATGTAACAAGGAGTTATCTAAATTTGTGATAGCTTTTGATGCATAACATATATTTTGTGATGTCCTTTCCTTTGTTCCATGTGGGTTTTTATTATAACAAGATGGATTATTAAGAATTTTCAGTCACTTGAAGTATTATTAATGATTTGTATGTATGAGAATATTTGGTTCAATTTACTCTTTATAGTTGTATCCTCATCTTTTTAGATTGTGAATCTATTGCCTCATGGAGTAGGTATCAGTCTAGTAGGTAAAGGACCAAATATATTTAAATTTAAAGATCTCTTTGTCTTTAGTAGTTTTAGATTAGATTAGTGTTCGACATTCTACCATGTTTCAATGATACAACTTAGGGAACATTTTATTGGCACCCAATTTGACTATGCCCAAATTATGCTTGAATCCTAGACCCCTTATGGATTTTTTCCTTATTATCACCATAAAAAATAACCATTCTAAGATATTTCCTAACGGGTCTCCCCTAGTCAAATTTTACCTATGTGTTATTCTTCCTCATCCCTCATGTACCTATCATGCATTAAAAGTTGCTAAGGTCTCAAAATTTCTAAGTGTGGAGGTTTTTTTGTTTACTATTTAAAGATTATTTTGAATGTCAAATTTTTAGAGTTTCCCTTCTTGGTATTCCTTTCCTCCCAAATCCACCTTTTTCCTTTGTCCCTATTAGGACATCAAAATTTCCCATCCTGACATACCTTTCATTCGCTCCTTTCTTTCATTGCTTTTCATACTAGTATTTTAGAGATTTCCTTTCCAACATCTCTTTCCTCTAGAACTTACTCTTTTCCCTTGCCTTTGTTAAGGAATTAGACTTTATCCTACCATAATTATATTCCTTTGAACCCCAACTTCCCAATCCTTTGCACAATACTTAATGATTTTCACTACACTATCTTATCGAGATCATGGGTTTGAACATGTCCTTATTTGGGTACCCCATAAGAGGTACTCAAGACTCCTGATCCTTGATGTCTCACATTAGATAACCTTATTGGGATTATGAGTTTGCACATATTATTGTGTTCATGTATAAAGGGATGAATTCATTTTCATCCCCAACTTTCAATCATTGACTCCTCAACAATGATATGGTTCATGAGGTATCCCTGACCCCCAATCAAAACTCTAAAAATACCACATTTTCTATTTTTCACTCTCACCCACCTCCTTGCATGACCCCAATTTCCACTAATGACTAGATTTGACAATATAACTACTCCAAAAAAAATTCCCACCCATAAATAGTTTTCCATCTTAAGGGTATGGATTCACATGTACTTTAGGTCATGGAGAATGAGCAATGCTATACCACCATTAATCCGATGGTTACATTTTTGACATGAATGGTTTTTACGTAAGCTTTAGAGCACCATTCTAGTAGGTTTTAAGGGATCTAATCTTGCTTTACACACAAGATCTATTCATAACCAATTCCTCCTCTATTCCTAAAGTGACAGAGAAAATAATAGAGCACCATATATATGCTAGTTAATTTTCTAAAAATAAGGTTGATCAATTTGTATTTCCATGTGACTACAAGGAAAAATAACTTTTAGGGTTTTAAATCTTACAAGTATAATCACCATTAGAGTAGTAGATGTTTGTGAATCTCAAGGAGGTTAATATTGTAAATGATTCCTGTAATTAAATATCTCCATAGTTCTATTTATGGATTTTTAGGAAGTTATAGCTTAGGGTTTCCTCTTGCTAGTTCACTGGTATGAATGTAATGAATATTTGATGAATGGGAAACAATTATAGTGTATTAAAAGCTTTTATGATAGATATTTTTTATTGCATATGAACTTCTACAGTCTAGGATGGATAACCAAGAATTTTTAGTTTCTTGATATCATTATTTGTGGTGTATGTGTATGCATAACTCATATTCCTTTGTGATCTCGATTTTTCATTCCTCATATTATAATTGGACTCTATAGCATAGTGGATAAAAACTAGTTATAGAGGTAATGATCCACCATGCAACTAACAAAAATACCCTACACCAATAGAGTAAAATTAGAAACTATATTTGTATGTACTTCATGATTTAATGTTATGAACAAGGAAAACACTTTCATTGATCTAGAAAAATTATCTTCTCATAGATTGATTTTATGCATATCCACATCCTGTTATCATGTAGTGATGTACTTATCAACTTAATATATGTGATAGTTGTAGGTTAGTCCTTGGTCTAGTGATAGCTTTTAGGATCAAGTGTACGCAAGGTATATCGCATAATTTTTCCACTTTTAGGTATTTAATTATGTTTAATCCTATTTAGGATACCTATAGGGAAGCCCCTTTGGTCAAACTAAACTTGAATTTGAGGAAGGTATTACTCAACTTAGTACATTAGTTCAGTGTTTCCCCACTTGATCATAATGTAGAGGTTTGTTGCTCTTATTTTGACACCCCTGGTGATCAAAGAATAATTTAGATTTATGGATTTGGGACCTATAAATCTAAGCACCAAAAAATGGTACCATTTTTGGTAAATTTTGATTTAGCGCATAGTTTTAGAGCCTTGAAAATCTTATGGAGAATATCAATCAATGTGTATAGTTGGTGGCTCATCAACTTAGACCAATAAATAGTGTTGTTAAGGACATACTTTATTCAATTGAAACACAACTTAACACTATATTAGTGAGCTAAACCAAAAATTATTTTACTGCCTTGGAGGTCAAGTTTTCTTTGAGGATTTCCTCATTTATGAGGTGACAACTCTATAGTCAAAATCTCAATTTTTTTGATAATAAAATTTGCATAGTGGTGGTACTACAAGCATTCTTCTATATTGGTACAATAATTAATCAAGGTACATGAAGGTGCTTATTTTTATGCATCTCCTAAGGTATAGTTTTATTATTCAAATATATCTTTATGGGGAGACTGCAGTCCTATTTTAGCATGACTTATATTTTTAATCATGGATTATCTTGATTACTATAATGATTCCTTATTTGGGTAATCTCAAAGGATTAAGATTGTTACACATTCTTTTGATGCCTCCATGCAAGATATTTCTGATTTAGTAAGCCATAAATGGGTGATTGAACATGATTGTGAGTGACCCCATAATCAATATGCATCTACAAGTCCCCAACATGTTACAATAGTAGTGTTTTGTGACGAACAAAATGGATTTATTGTTGATTTTAATGAGTTAGATGCACATGTATATGACCTTGCTCCTTCGTAATTGAAGTCTAGAATACCTCAAAAAGATAGGATGGTGAATCAAATTTTAATTTTCATAGTAGGTTTGATACTTTTGTTAATGATCTCCCAATTGAGTACAACCTTGTAGAAAATGTGTGCATATAAATGTATTATGAGGCTTTCTATCCTAGTGTAAGATTTATTCCTCTTCAGAATAAATTAAATAATTTGAGAATGATATTTGAGTGGGATTATCTTGTTCAATCAACACTTGTAATTGATATTCTATCTCCCAATATTAGTTGGAATGCAACTATTCTTGATGGTCAATTTGGTGTGTTAGTTTTCTAAAACAACGATGTTGTTAGTGAGGATACAAGTAAGGAATTTGAGGTTCTGCAAATTTGTTAGTCATTTGATGTCCTTCCTTGATTTTTTCACCCTAAGGATAATGAGGCTTACGCCTTCCTTTATGCAAATGAAGAATATGAATGTGAATGTGTGCATGATTTAACTATTGTTAGCCATAAAGATTTTGCAATACATTTTTTTAGAACTTAGTTTGGAGTATCTTTTTTTGTTGATGAGGATTGTGTTGAGGACACATTTTTGAGCTTATTGGTTGAGTGTGTTGATGTTGATATTGTGTGTCCTCATATGGATCATGTTGCTAGTTTGCAAGAGGAAGAAGGAGAATAAATAATTGATCAATTTATTAGCAATAATATTTTTACAATAGATTATGTTGAAGGACAAAAAATAGAGAGATAATTTGAGGATTGTGAGTCTTCGCATGAAGTGCCTCAATTTTTTGAGTTATATGCTAAGGATGTAGAATTGGATTTAAATCAATGTTATAATTCAATCATGAAGGAATACATTAAAATTATAGTGCAATTGGGTTGCATCCTTTGGATGAACTAGAAAATGTATAGGATTCATCCCAACTTGAGGTTGTACTTGAAAATGACATATTGCACCTTGGTGATCATGAGGATATTTTTATTCATGTTGATTTTTGTGTAGGATTGGATTCCCATCATGCTACCAAGGAGCTCACATGTGTATATTGTCATGGATGAGAGTGATAATGGCTCCTACTACTTGTGGTTTCCTCATTCATATGACATTAATTTTTAATTCCAATATGATAACCAAATCATTGGTGGTTTGCATGTGCATGCATGCAATAATCAAATTTTTTTGCAACTTAGAGAAAGATGTTGTGTTGGCTTGAGGGAGATAAACTCTTTCAATAGGCTTGTGTTTGACAGAGGCAGGTTTTTTCCAACAACTTTTTTATGAACTTGTGCCATGGATTTTCTTTGTAGGGTCTAACTTGTAACTTCTTGTATGTTTTATTTGTAGCCATAAATTTTCTATGTGCCTTCATGTCATTGGCTATAAGTTATCTTGAACATAGTTCATTTTTTTTCCTTGTATACATATGTTATTCATTTTTGTCTTTTCTCTCCCTTCTTATCCCTTTTTCCTTTTTTAAACTCCCAAAGTTTTGGATTCTCTCCATTCCATTAAAAGACACATGCTCCCAATTAGAGCCAATTTTGGTGTCCAATTTGACTAAATCCAAATTGTGCTTGAATCTTAACCCTCTTATATATTTCGGCCTTATTATCCCCATCATAGATAACTGATCTAATATATTTTATAATGGGTCTCCCCTAGTCAAGTTTTACATGTGTTATTCTTCCTAATCTGTCATGTGCCTATCACATGCTAAAAGTTTCTAAGGTCTCAATTTTTTTGTGTGGTGGCTTTGTTATTCACTTTTCTAAGGATTGTGTTGAATGTTAGAATTGTAGATTTTTATTTCATAGTATGCTTTTCCTCCCAACTTTTCCTTGTTCCTTTTCCACTGCTAGGATATTAAAATTTCCCATATTGGAATACCTTTCATCCTTCCCCACTTTCCTCCCTTCTCCTACCAATATTTTAGATTTTTCTTTCCCAACATCACTTTCCTCCAAATCCCACTCTTTTCCCTTCCCTTTATTTGGGTATACACTTTATCTTACCTACACATTTTAAATCCTATATATGGTCAATTTGGTTGTGTCTAATTATACTTGAATCTTGACTCCCTTATGGATTTTATCCCTTTTATTCCCATTATAGGTAACCAATCTATATTTTTCCTAATGGGTTTCTCTTGGTCAAATTTCACATATATTTTATTCTTCCTCATATCTTGTATGCCTATCCATGTGTTGAAAGTTGTAAAATATAAAAAAAATATAAGTGTGTTGGGGGGGGGTGGGTTATTTTATCAAAATTTATAAGGGTTGTTCTTGTGTTAGACTTCCAAAGTTTCCCTTCTTGGTATTCCTTTCCCCCCAACTCTACCTTGTTCCTTCATCCATATTGGAGTAGCAAGCTTTCCTATGTTGGAATACCTTTAATCTATTCCTTGCTTTCATTATTTTTCCCATCAAAACTTTAGAGTTTTCCATCCTAGCATCCCCTTCATCAGAACCTTCACTCCCCAACACTTTGCACTCAGGACTAAGTTATCTTTGGGCACCTAATTTTCAACCATCCCTTTACTAGATTAACATTTCCTTGGTATCCCCAAAATATAATCCCCAAAACTTTTCACTATCATACTGGGATCATGAGTTTGAATATATCCTTATCTTGTTACCTCATAAGAAGCATTCTTTAATATTGATTCCTTTTTCCTTTATACTAATTTACCTATTAGAGTTGGTGTTTCAAAAATCCCTTTCCCTAGGTATCCTTTCTTTGGTATCTTTGATACTCGATCCCTAACTTTCAAAATTTTCTTCCATGTTCTTTATTCTAATTAGAGATGTGGGAATCCATCTAATTTGGTACAAGGTATGAGACACCATAAATTTTGATCCTAAACACTTCACTATTTTACCTTATTAGGATCACGAGTTCATAACTTTTCTATTTGTGTGCCTTTAGGGATGAATTCCTTGGCATCTCTAGTCTTTAACTCCTAATAATTTCCTTTATATATCCTTTTATATTTAAAGTTGTCGTGATGCCCTTACCCATCCACCTAGAGGATGAAGTATACCCAACCCCCAATCCTTGAAGCTCTAACAACTCTTATATTTTGTGCTATTCACTATCATTCACTTCCTTGCATGACCCAAAGCACCATTAATGACTCAAAAATACCTTGTACCTACCAATCAAAATTTTCCTATCTATAAAAAATTGTTCATCCTAAAGGAATATATTTAGATGTACCTCTAGTGTTGGAAAATGAAAGCAACCTATGTTTCCTTTAATATGGTGGTTGAAATTTTAGTTCTTGATCATCATCACACAATATTATAACTACCATTCAAATAGATTTTGTGGGATATTCCTAAGCTTGCATGTGGAAATATTGGTGGATATTGGTGCAGGAGGTTAGAATATGATTTAATATAATATAGGTTGCAAAAACGTGAAGATGGTTATTGTTTCCCTATGAGAGCTTCACACATTTTACTCCAGGTAGTTTTTTTCTTGTTTCATCTTTTGATCTTTGATTGGCATGTGCCACTCATCTATTGAAGAGTATCTTTGTAATATTTTCTAAAAATTACTAGATTATCATTTTGAATTAGAGAGAAAAGAGGGAAATAGAGTAGTTGCAAAGCTAGTAGGAGAAATATATTTGTAAGGAGCCCTAGGGTTTCAATTCTTTTAGCTTTGGGTATTAAATTTTGATATTGTACAATGATCTATGTTCATCCACAATTTATTAAAAAAAATATAACCTTTGAAGAGTGAATGATTAAAATAAAAATGACATTGATTGGGTGCCTCTCTATGTATGGTGTATATTTTTGGATTTTTTGCTAATTAGTTGGCTAGTGTAAAACCCTTGTAAATATTTTACGAAGAATCTTTCTAGGAAAATAAAGGAAATGTATGGGTATGCTCATGGATTACTAAGTAGACTTATTTAATATTTTGTGAACCTACATTATCTTTCTAAATGTACGTGAGAACCCAATTTTCTTATGCATTTTGAAAGACATAGTCTATTGTGGTATCTTTATTAAGGCATTGGTTTCAATTATTGTATTTTTTATGTGAATCTAATAACTCTATTTCCCAATTGGATATAGGCACCGATCTTCTATTAGATCCACCCCTCCAATAATCCCACAACATACCTAAAATAAATTAGTTTATCCATCTTTCTAGTTTATCTAATGTATTGTGTTCTCACTGCCATGTTAGAATGCGTACAACAAAATTAGGGGTATCATTAAAATAATTTTAAACAACTAGTGTGGTGGTTCATTTTCTTAATCAAGTGCTTGGTGCATATAGGCATGAAGTGACAACTGAAATAAGGGTGAACTATGCAAGAGTATGGTTTGTGTTAGGGCAAGTGGTTCATTTCTATGGTAATATTTATTGTGGTACATTAGGGAATCCCCCCTTGGTTTAGTGGAGCCAAAAGTGAAAGAGGTTTTAACCATCTTAATAATTGGTCCATTTTTTGTAACTTGAACATAAGTTCATGATTTTCTTCTCAATTTTGACACCCTTGGCACTTAGGAGAAGATCAACCTTTAGGGATTTGGGACCTACAACTTTAATCACCAGCACCTCCAAACCTTGAATCCCTTATCATTTACATTTATTTTTGTTTCAGAGAAAACTTTTAGTCACCCCTTTGCTCATGTATCTTTTTCTTGGTATCTATGATCCTTGACTTCTGATATTTTATTCTACCCCTTCGCTCATGTGTCTTTTTCTTGGTATCTATGATCCTCGACTTTTGATATTTTATTCTACATACTTTTCTAGAGTCAAGTATGCATACATACTTCTAATGTGGTACAAGGTAGGAATTATCCCCAAACCTTGATCCCTAACATTTGTAGTACATAATATTATTAGGACCATAGGTTCAAATGTTCCCTTATTTGGGTACCTCATAAGAGGTACTCTTTATCCCCAACATCTCACACCATATTACCTTATCAATATTGTGAGTTTAGAACTATTCTTATGCGCATAACTAAAGTGATGGATTCCTTATCATCCCTAACTTCTTATCCATGAATCCATGATTATCATATGTTTCATGAGGTTATAACCCCAACCCTTGATCCTTGAAACTCCTACATTTTGTATAATCCATTCCCACCTACCTCCTTGCATGAGCTAAGATACCACTAATGACTAGATTTGATGTCAAAAATACTATAGAAGGGTTTTTCCCACCCATAAATAGTTGTCCATTAAAGGGCATGGATATTCATATAAAAAAAATTAGTGAAAGAGGATGCGAAACGTCATGCTACCATTAATGTGATGGTTATATTTTTAACATAAATGGTTTCCATATAAGCTCTAGATTTTCATTTTAGAAAATTTAATGGGAATCGAGCTTACTTTACATGCAACATCCATTGATGGCTATTCCATTCTTGATTCTTAAAGTGATAGGGAAACCAATAAATTACCATATATTCCAATTCATTTTCCAAAAAGAAGGTTGGTCATTTTGAATTTCCATGTGATTGCAAGATATAGGAGCTTCTAGGGTTTCAAATACTATAAATCTAGTCACTATTAGAGCATTAGATATAAATATCAAGGATGTTCATGTTGTAAATGATTCTTGTAGTTGAATATCTTTGTAGTTCCATTTGTGGATTTTTTGGGAAGTTCTAGCTAGGGGTTTCCTTTTACTAGTTCACCGGTATGAATGTAATGAATATTTGGTGAATGGGGCAACATTATAATGTATTACACGATTTTATAATGGTCATTTTTTTATTTCATATGAATTTCTATAGTATAGGATGGATATAAATAAGAATGTTCAATTGCTTGATATATCATAATTTGTGGTGTATATGTATGCATAGTTCATATTACTTTGTGATTTTGATTATTTATTTCTCATAGTATGCTCGGACTTATTGACCTAATGAGTAGGCACCGGTCCTACAAGTAGTGATCTATGATGCACCTAATTGAAATTATATTACACCAATAGAGTAGGAGTAGGGAGTAGATTTGTGTGTACCTCATGAATTAGTATTATAACTAGGGAAAACATCTTCATTAATCCATAGTAGTTATCATCTTAGAGAGTCATTTTGTGCATACCCACATCTTGTTGTCATGTAGTGTTGAGATTGTCAACTTAAAAGAGGTTATATTAGTTAGGTAGTTCTTGGCCTAGTGACAAATTTTAGGGTTAGGAATACATCAACTATTATTACATAACTTACCCATTTGTCTATCTTTATCTATCTTTAATCCTATTTACAATACCTCTAGGGAAGCCCCTTGGGTCTAATTGAATCCGAATTCAAAGAAGCTCTTACTTATCGTACTAAATTAGTATATTGTTTCATTGCTTGATCATAATTTAGAGGCTTGTTGCTCTTATTTTGACACACTTGGTTCTTAGATAACAACTTGGATTTAGGGATTTAGGACCTAAAAATCTAAGCACCAACACATTCTAAATAATCTCAAGCAATCAAGATTGTTGAAGGATCGTGTCATGTACATCTACACCTTGCACTTGTGTATAAAATGATAAGTAGATTTAAATGTGAGAATATTATAATGTTACTATATTTAGGCGAATATGCAAGGACATAGTTATTATCTTAATAATATTTTTTATGTGTGGCTAGTTATTCTTTTTCCTAGTGAAATATCTTGGGAAGAAGTGTAAATTAGGTATGGTTGTTATTAGTTTGGTCATGTTCATAATACTTTGTTAAATGTCTTGTTAAGGATACTTATGGGAAATACCTTCTAAGGTTTATCTGATACTATAGATGAAGGTTAGTCTACCCACTAAAATTATTGGTTCATTCATGCCACTATCTGATTATAAGACTTACCCTTCAGCTATGTTGACATTCCCTAGCCTTAGGTTTTGGTACTTATCTTTAAATATTTTTGGATATATATGTTTCATAGTGATAAAATGACACCATTTTTGGGGCATAAGTGTGGCTTATAAATGGAATTAAGAATCTACTAGTTAGTTGAACCCAAACTAATTTGTTTCCTTTTAGATTGGGTTTACTTCAATATTTTCCTCTTTGATGAGGTGGTGACTCTGCTATTAGGAACTAAATTCATTTCTATTAGAATTTATTTATTGTTGGTGCTCCAAGAACACATCTCAAGTTGGTTTAGTTGGTAGCAAAGACAAGATTTTTATCCTTTCCCTTGAGAGAAATTTTATTTCATAGTAAAGAATCACATAATTATAGGAAGTCAATTATTTTCCCTCCATGATAATGATCACTTTAGGGTTTATCTCTCATATGCACATTATTATGATTCAAGCCTTATATATTATTAAGAAGATGATAACCTGATTTTTATGGTGATGAATCTTCCTATTATTCAAGTACCCACATGAGTCTTGTACACACCCATGTCAAAGCCTACAAGAAACCATGTAAAAATAAAATGAACCTAATAGGGAACACACGTAAATCAAAATTAATATTACGATGCTTGAGTCTAAATTTAAATATACTAGCCTATCTATTAGTTTAAAATGTCTTATGGTTCAGTCTCCTATTATCTCTCTATAAAGAACCTACAAACAACTAGACCTCTCTTGGGTTGATTACAAAATGCAAACCATGATGACTAGGGTATTCAACCAAATCCCTATATTTGATGGATTTGATATTCATTCAAACAAATTACTTTATGGATGCAATTTTTATGAAAGGGATACATGTGTTAATACATTCTTAGAGTTTATGAAAAAAAGAGTTGAGGATCTAATATTTTTTAATGTCTTTATATGGAATGGCAAGGATATGTCTTGGTAGTTTTCTTGAATATCAGTTTTCTTCTTGGAAGCACCTTGTGTCTACCTTTTATGAGGAGTATGTAACCAATGTTTATCACAATGCTCTTGTCTAATGATTGGTAAGTACCAAAAAATAAGAGGGAGAACCTAGTGGGGATCTAAGCCATATCTTTGGTGTTGCCTTTCCAAATTCCCAAATGCTTCCAAGCTAGATGCATATATATGTTCTTTTAATATTATGGATTTGGCTTGGGTTCATTCAAAAATGAGATGAAACTTATGAGTTTTTAGTAGGAATCTAATTTCCTCAACTCCCTTTAAAATTAAAGGAATGAATACATAATGAACTTTACCTTCTCAAGTGCAAGTGATTGGTAATGAATTGGACATTGTGAGTGGCAATGAGGTGGAAGAAATATTTGTTAGTTAGGGTTGTGATGCAAATGATGGGGATGCATGCCATGATGATGATACTACTAAATTGGATTATGCCAAGAGTAAAATTAAGGGGGAATAACTTTTTGACTTCAAACCTTGTGATAACTATGTGAATAATGAAGAGAGTGTATGCACTTACCTTAAATTAGATGGATCGTTGATGCATGAGCATCAATTTCGTGATTTTTTTAGGCTTTATTTTCATGTTAGGAGTCTTTAATTTAGTTGTGTAGGTATTAGGAGGTCCATTGGGTTCATCTCCAATGGTTTGGGTAGTTTAAGTAGGCTTAGAAATTCAAATTGTGATTTTCCCGCCAAAAGTGCAAATTTGAATTCCTAGGTGATTTTTGGCTTGTGAAGGTTTGAGGTTTGTTCCTTAGCCCATTTTTTTTGGTTTTCTGAGTCTAATAAGGTATAGAATAGAATTTTTGTCCTTGTAAGGTTCCTTTTTGATGTTTTGTTTACATGTCATGGTTGAAAAGTTACAAAAAGGGCATAATTGTCAAATTTAGTGATATAGACATTAGGGCTTTGGAAGGAAAAAGATATATGCTCAAGTTCTAACTATTTTGTGGAGTTCTTTGATGTTGAATTAATGAATATACATGCTCCAAGAAGGGTGGGAGCAATATTTCATAAGAGTACCCTATTTTTGTCAATTTTATGATAGTTTTTTGTGAAAACAACTAAAGAACATATTGGTATGGCTCTATACGACATGATGTCGGGTTTGAATATATATAGGAAGATGGATTTTGTTTTTAGAACCAATTTTATTTAGTTTGGTGTGATTTCATTATGTTTTAAGCGAGATATTGTAAAAACACTATTAGTTGCACTATCTCAAATCTAAGGTTTCCAGAGAGCAAGAAAAAGTCATATCTCAAGTGTTAACCATTGGAATTTGATGAAATTTTCTATAGAACTTCTACAGGCCCTTGTGCATGTTTCCACCAAAGGAGAGGTGACAAATCCATTGTTTGTGTGTTTTATAGGAGTCTGTGTGTGTTTACTTGTATTAGGACTGCCATAAACCCTAACCTTTTGAGGGTTTTGTGGAAAATGCAATGTTTTGAGTTAGCCACAGCCAGGTGGGGTTTGAATGAGGCATGTGGAGTGTAATCAAGTGTTTAGGAGCCTCAAATGCCAAAAAAAATGAGTGTTGAGTCCTTTTCAGAGTTTGAACTTAGGAGGATAAGCTTGTAGGATAGTTTACAAGGTAAAGATTATTATCACCATTGAAGTGTCAGAGAAATATTTTTGAAGTATTTTCCCTATGCATCAATCGCTATGTGGATGTGAAAATAATTATATTCAAGGTACCCCTCAACTTGAGGTTTAGGTATGTGGTCTTACAGTTTATGGCAACCCTATAGAGAAAGATAATTTTATGGGCATGCACAATTTGAGAGGAAGCCAGGTGAGCGGAAACAACTTCCTAAACTAATCTAAGTACGGGAGAGTTAAAAATAAATAAAAAAATTCAACACCTTAAACAATTATAGTAATGAGAAACACATAGGAATAATGGAATAGAACAACAACAACACATAAAAAAATGACACCGGATATATGTGGGGAAAACCCTTTCGGGTAAAAAATCCCACCCTCGAAAAGTACAATACTTCTCTATTATATCAAATAGTTAATACAATGTATCTCCAAGTACAAAGCTTCTTCAACAAGTGCTTTGAAACAAACACCTATTCTGGAGTGAATCTGATAGAACTTTGTTACTTGCAAAAAAACTCTGCATTCTACAATGCAAGGCATACATTTTATAGAGAATACAAGCCAAGAGAAGCATCTAGAAGAGGATGGGAATCCAAATACACATGGGCCAATATCCCATTCCATAGACATGCATTTGGACACTTGTATTGGATTCCCTTACACCCCTTATAGCTGTCAAAACATGCAATATTATCTATCCAAGATTGGGTGCCCAAAATGTGCTCATAATAGCTTATGACAGATGCCTTACAACTATCATAAAATGCATCATAAATCTACCATAAAATCTGCCACAAAATTTGTCATAGAATCTTGTAAGAGAATCTATCATAACTGACCAAAATATTTGATTCTCTTAGAACCTGTCATAACCCAACTTGGGTGCCAAATTTATCCATGCATGAAGATGCCTTATGATGCGTCATAGAATCTATCATATGTAATAGATTCCAAAGTGGGATGCCTATGTCCACTTGGGATGACTGTGTCATCTAGTCGCCTCCAATGGGGATGCCACCCAACCGGTGGGTCCCAATTTATGACATGACACCATAGGCAAATAAATACAATAAGACGTCAAATTAAATAATATTAGGACTCTAAGGTTGAGACACGTTAATCCCAACATTCTCTCACTTTTCGAAGATTTTCCAAGAGTCATATGGAATCATTTGTTCAGGGCCCCAAGGCCCATGGAATCAAAACACCATCTGAACTTTTCTATGTTTACTAGTTTCGTCAATGAATTTACAACATTCACCAAACCGTCGACCTTTTCTAAGTTCACCTTTCCATCTTCCACCATTTACGAACAAAATGATATTGAACATTGATGTGCTTTGTTTTGGCATGGAAGGTAGGATTAATTGCTAGGAAAATCACACTTTGACTATTACAACAAATAGTAATCTATCCTACATCAAAACTAATATTAGAACACAATCTCTTAAGCCAAATAGATTTCTTATAAGCATGAGTGGCTGCAATATAATCTACCTCTATCGTGGATAACATGACTATAGCCTACCACTTACTCATCCTACTGATAACACCACCAAACATCATAAACATGTAACCACTAGTGGATCTTTTGTTGTCAATGTCACATGCCCAATCTGAATTCACATATCCATGAATACTCATAGAATGTTGAGGTCCAGTAGGATAACCATGAAAACACAAGGCATACTTGGAATTACCTCATAAATATTTGAACACTCTCTTAACCACATCCCAATGCACCTATCCAAGATTAGCCATAAAATGACTAAGGATGCCCACTGCTTGGGAAATATCTAGTCTCGTACACACCATCACATGCATTAGACTACCAACTGCACTCTCACATGGTGCTCTAGCCATGTCCTCCATCTCAGTAGGATACTTTGGATAATCATTCATAGAAAGATTTATCCCGTGCATCACAGGAATAACTAACTGTTTGCAATATACCATATTGAATCCCTCCAGCACTAAGTTCACATACTTTCTCTAGCTTAACCAAAGCTTTATGTTAGCTTTGTCTCTCATGATCTCTATTCCTAGAATATACCTAGCTACACCTACGTCTTTCATCTCAAACTGTGTTGACAACTGAAACTTCAAATCTAAAATCATACTTTTACTATTCCCAATAAAAACATATCATCTATGTATAAGACAATAATGAGAATGCAACCATTATCAGATTTAAAATATACACAATGGTCAAATTTAGATCTCTGAAATCCCAATAACAACACATAGTTATCAAAATTTTGGTACCACATTCTAGGGGACTGTTTCAAACCATAAAGAGACTTCTTTAGTTTTCAAACCAAATTTTCTTTACCTTTCTCAATGAAATACTCTGGCTATGACATGCAAATCGCTTCCTCCAAATCAACATGAAGGAACGTTGTCTTCACATCAATATATTCCACTTCTAAGTAATACGTTGTTGCAAGTGATAGAAGGAACCAAATAGATGTCAGATTCACAACAGGAGAGAATATCTCCCCACAATCAATTCCCTCCACCTATGAAAATCCCTTAGCGACCAACCTTGCCTTATACTTCTCAACACTACCATTAGGACCACACTTTTTCTTAAAAACCCATTTAAAACTAGCAGGTTTACGTCCAATAGGGAAAGGTACCAGATCCCAAGTCTTGTTTGTCTTTAACCCAACCATCTCCTCGTCCATGGCTTTTTTCTAGGAATCTACATCATTCATACCCATAGCCTCTCTAACAATCCTAGGCTCATCAATGTTAGTAATCAAAGAAAAAATGCAACTAGAATCCAATAATGAATAATCAAACCTTTTTTATTGTCGCATAACTCGTGTAGACCTCCTCAGAGGTTAAGCTTAAGGTTCTTCTTCATCTTTTGAAATTTTAGAGTTGCTTGAACTCTCCTCATCATTAGGTCCAATAGAAGTGCATAGTTCATCTTTCTTCAGAGTAGGTGGAATCTGAACTACCTCCTTTTGTTTCTCCTCTTTCTCTGGTTGCAACTCAATAGTGGAAGGTTTCATCTCTCTAAAAATAATACTTATGTTGTAGATAAAATTCTAAGCTTCTAGATCCCAAATCTTGTACCCTTTCACACCGACACCATAGCCAATAAAGATACACTTAACATCCTTCTTCTCCAACTTTGACCTCTTCTCAATCAGAACATGAGCATAAGTTTCACAACCAAATACCTTAAGATGTCTCATCGAAGGCTTTTTATCGGACCACGCCTCCATGGGTGTCTTACCAACAAGCGTTGATGTAGGAGATCTATTGACCAAATAACATGCAGTGGCTACCGCTTCAGCCCAAAACTTTTGTTCAAGGCTATCACCACTCAACATACGCCTAGCCCTCTCCATCAATGTTTTGTTCATTCTCTCTGCAACTCCATTTTGTTGTGGAGTATAGGGAGTTTTCTTATGTCTCTCAATCTCATGCTCTTTATATAACTTGTCAAACTCTATGGAACAAAACTCACCACCATTGTTAGTCCTCAAACACTTAATCTTTATGCTTGTCTAATTTTCTACCAAGGCCTTAAACTCCTTAAACCGACTAAAGACAAGTCACCTTTACTTCTAAGAAAATAAATAAATGTCCTTCTACTATAATCATCTATAAAGGAAACAAAATATATTGATTTTGATAACAAAGGAACATTCATAGGACCAAAAACATCTGAATGAACATAGTCCAAAACCCCAGAAGACTTGTGAGAACTAGAGTAAAAAGAAACATGGTGTTGTTTTCCATATACACAATGTTCACAAAAGTCAAACTCAAGATTAAAATCATCAAGGCCTTCAACAAGGTTCTTATTTTATAGGGTTCTAAGGCCCCGCTCACCAATGTGACCAAGTCGTTGGCACCATAACATTGTCTTCTCTATAGGAAGCTTCATTTCCATGGAATGAGAACCCTTAGCTACCCAAAATGCATGACTATCGGATGTAGCTGCAACATACTTCTTCTTTGTACGATCTGATGGTGAGGATGAAGAATCCAAAGGTCTCTTCTTTGGTACATTAGAAGAACTAATGCACTATATAGTGCATGTATCAAGCTAAAACTGAGTGCCAATATAAACTTCCTTAGCTAGCACCATAGCTCCTCTTGTCATCTTGCATCCTCCACTAGAGAAAACAACTTGCGCTCTCGAATCATTTAGTTTACTTACATAAAGTAGGTTTTGTGCCAAACCCAAGATATGCAAAATACCATCAATCCCCTTCACTCATCCATCAAGAAATCTAGTTTTAACTCTTCCATGGCCAAAAATATTTAGGTGGGAGTCATCACCTAGGTACACCTCTTTGCCATCGTACTCCTCATACTTCGAGAACCAACCTCTATGAGAGGCCATGTGAAAGGATGCACCTGAATATATCAACAACGCATCTTCTGATGCATGGGCTGCCAAGGTTGCAACAAATGCTTCTCCTTCATCTTAAAATGATTTCTCAAATTCAAAATCAGAGAAAGACTTGTTTTTCTTCTTCTTCTCCTTCTTGCAATCTTTTCGAAAGTGACCAATTTCACCACAGTTTCAACATTTTGCCTTGGAATTCTTACCAGTAGACTTAGCTCTCCCCAGATACTTTGACTTAGATTTCTTGTCCTTCTTTTTTCCTTTCTCCTTCGATTTGCCACGAACATCAAGGGCCTCCTTGGCCATCTTAGAAGACTTTCTCTGCATCTCTTCAAATAAAAAAATATCAACCACCTCATCCATTTGAAAGCGGTTGTTGTGATTCCAATAGCCATCACTAGGTGATCACATGAGTCCAATAATGAACACACCAGGAGCATGCAATGGTCTTGTTTGTCAATCTTGTCTCCAATGAAACCTAGTTGAGAAACCAACATATTAAAAGCATTCAAATGGTCTGCCATAGATCCTCCATCTTCCATATTCAGAGAAAACATATTCTTTCTCAAGAATAGATTGTTTACCAAGGAATTAGCCTGATAAACATCTCCAAGTTTCTTCCACAAAAAAGTGGGTCTTCTCTTCATGAGCATTTAGGAGCATGAGATCAGCCAAACAGAGTCTAATCAAACCCTTGGCTTTTCGATCCATGAGATCCCAGTCTTCTTTTTTCATGCCTGATGGTTTGGTTCTAGAGATAGCAGCCCATAGTTCATGATGTACGAGCATATCTTCCATCTTGAGCTTCCAAAGCTCAAAATTACCACCATTAAATTTCTCCATCCCAATCCTTGTGAATGTGCTTGCCATCATTTTCCTGCAACAAGGTCATGAAATACACTTCTAGAAAACTCCCACTAAAACAAAGATCAGTGAAAAACACCCTTCTAACCCAACAAAGGAATCAAGGTTGTCCAAGCTTTGATATCAACTGAAAGGAAGTCGGGTGAGCATAAACAACTTCCTACAATAAACTAAGTAGGGGAGAGTTACAAAAAAATTCTTTTCAACACCTTAAACAGTTACAATAATGAGAAACACATAGGAATAATGGAATAGAACAACAACTACACATAAAATAATGACACCAAATATATGTGGGGAAAACCCTTTTGGGTAAAAAAACCCACCCTCCAAAAGCAATGTACTTCTCTATTACATCAAATAGTGAATACAATGTATCTCCAAGTACAAAGCTTCTTCAACAAGTGTTTCGAAACAAACACCTGTTCTGGAGTGAATCTGATAGCACTTCGTTACCTACAAACAAACTATGCATTCTACAATGCAATGCATACATTTTATAGAGAATACAAGCCAAGAGAAGCATCTAGAAGAGGATGGGAATCCAAATACATATGGCACAATATCCCATGCCATAGACATGAATTTGGACACTTGTATTGGATTCCCTTACACCTCTTATAGTTGTCAAAACATGCAATATTCTCTCTCCAAGATTGGGTGCCCAAAATGTGCTCATAATAGCTTATGATAGATGCCTTAAAATTGTCATAAATCTGCCATAAAATCTGCCACAAAATGTGTCATAAAATCTTGTAAGAGAATTTGTCATAATTGACCAAAATATCCAATTCTCTTACAACATGTCATAACCCAACTTGGGCGCCAACTTTCTCCATGCAAGAAGATGCCTTATGACATGTCATAGAATCTATCATATGTCATAGATTCCAAAGTGGGATGCCTATGTCCACTTGGGATGATTATGTGTCATCCAGTCACCTCCAATGGGGATGTCACCTAGTTGGTGGATCCCAATTTATGACATGAAACCATAGGCAAATAAACAATACAAATAAATTAAATAAGACATTAAATTAAATAATATTACGACTCTAAGGTTGAGACACCTTAATCCCAACACAATTGTATAGCAAAATGAATTTTATTTCATGAGATTTATTATGTTGATTATGTATATGTATATGATATAAATTAAACTAGGGGTTAATTTATTGTTTGATGAGTTAAATTTATTTTCTATATTGATTATTTATTGTGGTACAAGAAGGCTATAATTAAATATTTTTAGAGCGACTGAAAGGGAAGAGATAATTTGTCAACAATCTATTTTTAATAATTGTGTTCTTTTAGTTGATTTTCATAATGAATCTAAAATAGAGAGATAAATTGAAGGATTTAGACCTCATGAAGTTTCTCAATTTTATGATGCATGTTGATGGCCTAATAACCAAGATATTGGTGGACATACCAATGATTATGAAGCATTTCACTTTAATACAAGGTATGTGCCAAATATTAAGGGTGTTTATGTTTTATTGAGGTTGTTCCTTTGTGAGGGGCATGGATGTGCATGAGAGATAATATCTATGTAAATCCTAACAATAAACATGTTGCAACCATACATGGGGGTATTTTTAAGATCAAATATTTTTAGTTTGATGTGTAGGAAGAAGTCTTTCCTTGTGCAAATCAACAAGAAAATCAAATATACTTTTCCTTGCCACATAAAGTGGAGGCATTCTCTTTTTTACTTGAATCACATGAAGAGGTAAATGAGCATGATAATGTTGAAGCCATGGATGATGAAATTTTATTCTCGCATATATTCTAATGTTAGTAATAGCCTAGTTATTGATTGTTAACCTTATGTTGACATGAGCATGCATGGAATGTATGATAATGAAGGGGGGTATATAGGATTAAGATCCTAATATTAGTGGGTGGATTGTGTTTGTAATTTTAATGGTGAGTTTCATGTTGGCCCCTTGGGAGTTTTTCATAAGGTTATGCATGCAAGGGATACATGTTTTATAGCTAGGGGGTGGATGTCTTTTTAGTTTAAGGCAGAGAAACTCCTTCATCCAACTTATCTTTGACAAAGGAAAGTGTTTTGTGACAATTTATCCATGAAATCATGTCATGGGTTTTCTTAATGGGATATTCTTGCAAACATTATAAGATTTTGATAGTAACCATAAATTTCAATATTCTTTGTCCCTCAATTCTATTGGTTGTAAGTTATTTTACTTGTACATATCCCTTTGTTATGACTTTGTCTTCTACATATACTTGTTTTTTCTTGTGTTTGTTTGATTTCCCCTCCCTCCTCTTCCCTTGTCTATTATGGGTTTTGTACTCCAAATATTTGTTCTAGATTCTCATTATGTCTACAAAAGGCACATGTTTCTAACTATAGCCTATTTGTCACTATTTCTTGTATGCCCTAAAATATAATTTTGTCTAAGTCTAGTGTATCTTTTGTATTTCCTTGGCCTTACCTTGCCAATCATTAAAAATTGATCATATATTTATTTAAATGAAATTCCTTGGTAAACTTTATGCTTGGTGGTGTACTTTAAATCCCCTCATACTTTTATATTTATCCTTAATTTCAAAAATATAAAAATTTCTAAGTATGGTGACATTTGATGAAGAAACATGATATAACTAACATGTGAAAATATGTTGAAAAATCAAAATGTCCAAGTACATAAATAGTGATAAATCATATATAAAAATATAAATAACCATAAAAGAGATGCAAACCATAACACAAGAAACACATGGATAGATCCTTGATCGAAACAACTCCACATCGAAAGAGATCCAAAATTATATTAATCCTTCAAAGAGTTATAGCAATACAACTCCCTTTGAAGTAATGCAACACTTCATTACTATTACAACCTAAAAAATAAGTTATGCTTACTTCCTACTCCAAGCTCCAATTTATATCCAAACGCAATACAATAAAACATAACTAGTTTCCAATACAATGGACTCAAACCATGAGCCAAGTAGTCTACATGCAAAAGATACCTCATCAAATGTGTTCAAAAGTTACAAGTATCTTTCCAGAAGCTTCAATATTTTTCTCATAAACTTAGGTGTCCAACTTCACTAGAGAAAAAAAAAGCCTAGTAGAAGAGAGAATAATAACTCCCTATGTGTAAAAAGGGCTATCAAATTTTTACACATAAATCAAAGATTATTTCTTGTGCCTCTTACAATTTCATAGATGCTTCTTACATGTTTTATAAAACTATACATAATTATCATCCCTTCCATTTCATGCCAAGGGTCTATAGAGTCCAAATCAATCTTCCTCACTTAATGCCCCCTTGCAAAGAACATTCCAAGTGCCTAGGATAATAATATTTAATTTTAAAAAATGATTGTCATGTGAGATGTCTAAATTCCCCTTCCATGATTCTGGGTCACATGATATAATAAACGACTATTAAAATATTAAATTAAGATATATAGTTCTAGGATTGCAAGGTTAATATCACTAATCCTAACATTTGAGTCAATTTCCAACCTTAGTTGGGTTTTTATGTTTTCATTTACCTTGGTAATACTTCCTCTATTCTCCATTCTACAAACCCTAAATTTTCCTCATATACTTTCTTATGCTAGTGTCCCTTTTCCCTCTATTTAAGGATGTGGCTAGAATGGTAAGAAAAAGTAACTCTTACCAAAAATTTTACTGTATGCTTAGGTTTGTAGGCTTTCTCCTCCTTATGACAATAATAATTGATGATCCTTTTAGTAGTGGGGGATAATTTTATAGAAGAACTCCTAGAGAATCTCAATAATGGATATGAGTGGATTCTTGTGGCCATTTACTACTTCACCAAGTGGCTTGAGGCAATTCCAACCCGTAATTCAACATCTAAGGTGGTAGTAGAATTTTTATCAATAATATAATAACTAGGTTTGGTATCCCTACAAGAATTAATCTAATTCACTGATCCCCTTATCATCCTCAAAGCAATGGATAGGTTGAGTATAGTGATAAGATCATTGTGAATATCATAAGGATAATTTTATATGTAAATAAGAAGAGGTGAGATGATAAATTAAAGTAAGTAGTATGGGATAATAAAATAAATTTAAAATGGGCAATTGGCATAAGCCCATTTGAGCTAGTTTATGGACAAAGTCAAAATGTTGATAAGCCTAGAGTTGCATGCATATCAATTGTTGCATGATATTGAAGAAGAGACAGATGGTACAGTCTCTCAAAGAATCCTAGAATTTATAATCTTGGATGAAAGTAGGAGAGCTACACATGAGAAGATTTTTCTATAGAAATAAGCAATGAAAAATATTTTTGATAAGAATATATTACAAAAGAAATTCCAAATTGGTGATTTGGTCCACTTATGAAATACTAAATTCAAGGAGAAAGGAAAACACATGAAGTTTGAACCTTTTTGGATTGGGTAGGTATGATATGAATGTGTATCATCTCAAAATCATAGTTGGAGAACTCATAGAGTTGCTTGTACATCGTCAATATCTAACACATTTCTTTTTGTAAGTAATGAGGTATTTTGACTGGTGAGTGCATGTATTATATATTATATTTTATCCCTAAGTTTTCATGGCTCTTTTTTCTATGATGAAGTTTATTTATCTTGGTCCCTCTTGGTTGTGCTATTCATTTTGCGATTTTCTCCAAGATAATTATTTTGGATTCTTGTTGTGCTTACAAGTGACATACAACTCCATCCAAAGCCATTGTTGACACCCTATTAGAAAACCATAAAATTTAACTAATAATTTTGCTTGCTCGTGTACCTTGTGATATTTCTTTTCAGATCCCCGTAAGTTAAGGAGGTCAATTGTTCAATACAAATTCAAATATTTGTGCATAAATTCTTTGGCCTTCATATTTTTTGAGGTTGTGGAATTACAAGTGGACTTGGAACCTATAGACCAAGTGGGTAAAAGTATGAAGATGTGTCACACTTTAATAAAGGAAATGGACAACACAAATACAAATTTTCAACTTCAATTGCACAAAATTAGGCTTTATGTTTTAAATTAGAAAAATAAATAAACTAATGAAATGCAAAACTCTTGATGAAGTTAGTGCTTGTAGTTTAAAAAATGGTCATATATATATATATATATATTTTATAAATTTAAAAGGAATTCAAATTGCAAAAAAAACAGAAAAAAGTGTGGTCGATGGGAAGTCGCAAAAAAAGAACAAACATTTTTTTCCTTATTTTTCCCCTAAATAGCTAACTTTAGTAGCTACAACATAGAAAAAGAAGAGGATGAAGGGATATGGACTATGCCTAAGAAGAAGGCAGATGTTGGAGGGGATTCCAAACCTGGGAGACCCTCTCAGAGATCCACCAGAACGCGAGAAATGACAAATGAGATTGCCCTGGGGAAGCAGAGGATATTGGACGTGTCCTCAAGAAAAGGTCAGAAATGAGGATTATGTCTTGGAATGTTCAAGGGCTTAATAGTTCGCACAAACAACGTGCCTTGAAGAACTATATAGTGGAGCATAAGATTGATGTTTGTCTCCTGCAAGAAACTAAGATGTTGATGATTAATTTTGACAAAGTTGCTAGCTTTCTATGGCCTAATGCTTCCTATATTCATAGTGATGCTGAGGGGGCTTCGAGTGGTTTGGCCATGCTTTGGAATCCTTCCTGTTTACAGGGTTTTGAATTATTTCATTGTAAAAATAGCATAGGGGTTTCGTTCTCCGTTGGCGGAGTAGAGTGGTCTATAATAAATATTTATGCTCTTAATCAGAGAAACTAGAGGAATATTCTTTGGAATAATATGGTGGCTAAGATTAATATGAATAAGGGAGGTCGGTGGCTTGTTGCTGGAGATTTCAACTCTCCCCTATTACCATCTGAAAAGAGTGGGGGCCTCCTGGATTACACTGACAGCATGACGGATCTGGCAAACTTTATGTGTTCTTCGGGGTTAATAGATATTGAACTTCTGGGTCAGTAGTTCACCTGGTCTAATAGAAGGGCTGGTGGTGATTTGATTCAAGTTCGGCTTGACCGCTTCCTCTATTCTCTCCATTGGACTAATGCCTTAGAGGCCAACCTAGTAACTCTGCCTAGGATGGTATCAGACCATAATCCTCTTCTGCTGACCACTAATATTCGTCCTTCTGGTGGTCCCTATCCTTTTTGTTTTGAAATAATGTGGAACTCTCACCCTGATTTCAAAAAAAAAATTGTTGAATGGTGGAATATTCCTATCCAAGGTTCCCCTATGTTTAGGCTCTGCTATAAACTCAAACATATTAAACTGATGGTTAAAGGTTGGAACAGGAATGTGTTTGGGGATGTTTTTCAAAGGAAAAAATAGCTCGAGGGGAGGTTGAGGACCTTGCAGAAGAATATGGATGAGGGAGATGTCAGTCAACAGACTAACAATCAGGAAAAGGATGCCAGAATGGAATGGGAAAAGGTTTTAAAAAATGAAGAGGTCTTCTAGAAGCAAAAATCTAGGGTCCAATGGTTGAAGGAAGGAGATAGGAACATGTCCTTTTTCCATGTTTCTGCCATCAAACATCGGAAAAGGAATCAAATTTCTAAATTGATAAGTGCCTTTGGGGAGGTGATATCTAATCAAGCTCATATTAAGTCTTGTGCGGTTAATTATTTCAAGGAGGCTTTTTCGGCCCCTACAGGGGCGTCCAACATGGCTTTGGATTGTAAGATCCTCCAGCATCTCCCTACTTCCATCTCTCTGGAGGATAACTTGGGAATTCTTAGGAGTGTTTCCATGGAAGAGGTTCGGTTGGCTACTTTTAGCATGGGGGCCTTCAAAGCTCCAGGACCTGATGGGTTTCCTCCTACGTTCTTTCAAATCTTCTGGGATATTGTGGGCTGGGACCTTGTGCTTGCGGCTAGGGACTTCTTTAAATCTAGTAAGATTCTTAAACAAATTAATCACACTTTCATTGCCCTATACCCAAGATTAGTGAGCCTCTATCAATGTCTGATTTCCGATCTATTAGTCTTTGTAACACCTTCTATAAGATCATTTCTAAGATCCTTGTTAATCGGATCAAACCTCTACTAGATAAAATTATAAGTCACACTCAAATGGGGTTTGTCCCGGGGCAACACATTCTTGATGCTTCTTTGACTACTCATGAACTGCTCCACTCTATGGATAGATTTAATAATGCGGGGATGGTTCTCGGTTCTGGTGAATGGATCCCCCTATGGATTCTTCTCTGCCGGTAGAGGGCTCAGACATGGAGACCCTCTCTCCCCCTGTCTCTTTATTATGATTACCGATGTGCTTAATAGGAACTTTACAAGTCTGCTCTCAGAGGGCTCCATATCTGGTGTTAGAGCGGCTACTTCTCTTTGTCCGATTGTTGTGCAACAATTTGTGGATGACACATTTCTATTTGGGAATACCTCTATTGTGGAAGCTAGGAAGTGAAAAGCTTGCCTTAACAGCTATGCCTCCTACTTTGGTCAGTGCATCAACTACAATAAGAGCAATATTTACTTCTTTAATTGCTTGCCAAATTTGGAAAACAGGGTGACTGCGATCCTGGGATGTGTTGGGGATTCTCTCCCGTCGGTTTACCTTGGACTCCCACTAGCGGTTAAATAGGTTCAACCAGAGTTTTGAAATTCTATCTTGGAGAGGATCCAAAGGAAGTTGGCTAGTTGGAAGGGCTCTTTACTTAGTCATGTTGGAAAACTCCAACTTCTTGTTGTGGCTATACAAGGTATCCCCACCTACTTTCTAGCTATTTTTAAGATGCCCAAGTATATTGTGGAGAAGTTTGAAAGAATTCAAAGGAATTTCCTTTGGTAAAATGGGAAAGGGTATGTTAGGCTAAAAAATTGTGGTGGGCTTGGAATAAGGAAGATTGTTATCTCTAATAGGGCACTGAAGGCCAAGGTTGGGTGGGACCAATTAAGGAACACCAAGGACTGGTGCAAAATTCTAAATGCTAAGTACCTCCAAAACAAGCCTTTGATTGATTGTCTTTCGAAACCCCATCCCCATGGTTCCGTAATCTGGAGGAGTATCTGCAGCACACAAGGCCTGCTAAAAAATGGGATCAAATGGAAAATGGGAAATGGGGTCAAAATCAAATTCTGGGATGATGCTTGGCTTTTGGACTCCCCCTTGGCTGGCTCTAATTTTGGAGCGGTGATGAATGAAGCTCATAAATTCTTTGGTTTATATATTAGAGACTATGTGGCTGGCCCTCCTGGAGCTAGGATTTGGAGAGATCTCTCCCTTTACTGCCCCCACTCTCTTGACCTTTGCCGCCTAGCTAGATCACTTTAGGTGTTGCTCTCCAGTATTAGGTTTCCTTCCTATGATAGGGAGGATGAGTTCTTTTGGGCTTTAGATAAGCAGGGGGATCTTTCAGTTCGATCCGCTTACAGACTGCTGACTAAGGAAATTTCTGTTGAGAAACACTAGAGGAGGCTTTGGAATCACCACATGATCCCTAAAATAAAAAATTTCTGGTGGACGACCTGTCATAATAGGATCTTAACTCAGGACAATTTGAGAACTCGAGGGTTGTGCTTTTCCAATAGATGTTTCCTTTGCAAGGGGGGGAGGAAACTATCAACCACCTTTTGTTACATTGCCCGTATGCTGCTGAAGTTTGGGGGATGAATTTTTAGAAACTTCATGTCCATTGGGTTATGAGCAAAGACCTTTTGTCGTTTATTCTGGGTTGGAATGGGCCTTTTTTCCATCCTCTAATTGATGATATTGGGAGGCAAACCCCCCCAATCTTAGGATGGTGTTTATGGAAGGAGAGGAATAACAGGGTTTACAGGAATATTGAGCGGAGCCCCAAGGAGGTGTTTGGCATTGGTGTTCGACTCATAGAGGAGAATATCTCCCTCTTTGATGGGAAACTTCCTGAGTTGGGGCCGCTGGACTACGAAATAAAATTGGCTAAGGAATGGCACTAGGATCTAAAGGCTAATGCCTTTGATAATTCAAAACTATTAGCTAGGAAAAATACCAAATGGGAGCCTCCGGATTGTGGATGGTTCAAAATTAATTTTGATGGGGCTGCTAAAGGCAACCCAGGAAGGGAAAGTATAGGTGGGATTATCAGAGACTCTATGGGAAATATGGTGGCGGGGTTTGCTGGTGGCATTGGGGTTCAATCGGCTTTGGTTGCTGAGGCTCATGCACTATTTATGGGCCTCAAAATTGTTGTTTCTCTAGGGATTGTTAATCTCCATATTGAAGGAGATTCCAAAGTGGTGATGGATGCAGTGGAAAAAGATAGATTTATAGGTTGGAATACCAAGGACATTTTGATGGATGCTAGCTTCCTTATGTCCAAATTAAGGGACAAAAAGGTGACTCATATTTTTAGAGAAGGCAACCATGTGGTGAATGCCTTGGCTAATCTTGGCTCGGGTTGGGATTTGGATAGATGTTGGAGGAATAAGGAAAGATTGCCACCAAATATTCAAGCTTTGATAGAGCGGGACAAGGCTACCGTGGTTTATAATGATGTTCAACTTTTGGATGATGAGAGTTAATTGGGGGGCCCACTGGTTAATTTGGGTGTGCTGGTGGATGAATGTCAATATTGGTATGGAGTACAGGTGGAGTTATCCTAGTAAATTTGAGTGTGTGTGGGGCAGGGAAAGGAGCATCCATGTGTCTGTCCTTTGGACTTGGTGGATGGGTTTAGTTTATAAGATTATGATGAGATGGTGGGGAGGGGATTTAATTGAGGAGTTCAAGTCTAGTTTTGGTGGTGTGATGCGGGTTAATTGGAAGGACGCGACTTCTTATCAGGTGAGGGACCGTACTGTGCATGCTACTCTTTTGGGAATTGGATTGCTTGTTTTATATCCTCATTAGATTTCGAGGAGTGAGTGTATTAATAATGATGTGACTTTCTATGATGCGATTTGGCCGCATTCTAGAGACTTCGGGCCGACTAGTTTAGCTAGGAGTTCCTTTGGCTTATTTTGGAGGTTTACTAAATTTAGTTTATTAGTCCATCTGCATGGGGTTTCGTGCTTTCCCTACATCTCCCCCAACTTTTGCCCTCTCTACTATAATCATAAATTCATTAATTTTTGTGTCTTTTCTCACTGTGGTATATTTCCTCTCTGCGCGTGTGAATGGTATGCGGGGTTTAATTTGCTTCGCTATAATCCCTACCTTAACTATCTTTTAGAGATTATTGTTCGTGACTGCTAGTTTTGGTATTTCTTGCATTTCTATGAGCTTCATGTTCAGTCTGGCTGTATGGGTGGTGATCGTGTTCGGATGGAACCGGACAGTTGTGATGAATTTCGAAACAACCCACTGGTCTGGAACATTTGTATGGAGGAATTTCTCTGCTCATGGAATGCTTAGTCGGCCATGATCCCATTTTATCAGGTCAGTTTGCCAGTTCGTGGAAGGACAGGAGGGTTTCTATTAGTGGAATTTTGTTCAAAATCAGCGAGGATGTTATTGCGCAAGCTACGGATTTGCTGTGTGAAGGGAAAAAATATCCTAAACACACTAAAAATCCGAACCACGAGAGCCTTAAGGCATTTTTTAAAGGAGAGGAGACCCTGGTTAGGAACTAGGCGGGGTTTGAAAGGGAAGAGCTTCCTAAGCCGTGGGACCTGGTTTGCATAGCGCTGATGAAATATGTTACGCTGGAAGGTAGATACAAAACTTGTTTCTTTTATCATTTCCCTCTGTTAAACCACCTTAGGCATAAAATGCTGCTTATTTTTCCATTTTTGCTTTTAATGGACCTGGAAAGTTCTGTGGACAAGTGTAGAGCGTCGGCTAGCCAAATCCCTATGATCTTCTGCCACTCCCGCTCCATTAGGGGCTAATCCTCCGCCTGTACCACTTTCATCTTGCCCTCTGCCTGCCTAAAGCCATCACCATTGTCCGTGTTGAGAACATTGAACCCCTCTCCATGGTGCATATCTCCCCAACCGATTCCAAGAGTCCTCCTCAGAAGTCTAATATTGATAATTTGGGGAACGCCAAAACCAAATTTGACACCAAAAAGCTTAAGGGTGGGTTAGGCAAGGCCCATGCCAGTGCGGCGGAAGGGCTCTATGAGCTAAAAGCCACTCAGGCTGACACAACTATTACTATCACTATGTTGAAAAAAGGTAAGGAGAAATGCATGTAGGCTGCGACTGTTAAAGATGGCAAGGGTAAGAATGCGGTTAGGAAATATTCCAGAGGGGATACGGTTGTGGGGAACACGGAGATGACTGGAGGGGAAAGTGTTAGGAGGAGATCTGGGAGGCTGGATAAGAACAACAAGAAGAGGTTAATCATTGAGGATTAAGAGGAGGAGCAGTCGAACAACAAGGGTTACAAGGAAGAAGATTCTGAAGATGTGGAAGAAGATATGGTGGAGAGGCCCCAGCATACTCCAGTGGACATCAAGCTCCCTTTTGATGGCTCTGGATCACACTCTTCGCAACTATTGGTGGATGAGCCTGGTGAGGTTCAAGGTGCTATGGATGTTGGGGTGGATTCAGAAAAGGTGGCAAAGAGATTGGACACTCTGGATAAAAGATTTCGGGGGCTGGCTTGCTTCACCATGAAATTGGGTCACTTTGTTACAAGTACTCTGTCTAATGACATAAAAGAGGAATTGGAGGGGAACAATAGCCAAGAAAATAAAGAGTGGGTGGGAGACGAGGTAGTGGACCTCCTAATTAAGAACTGGGACGATGCCAGTTAGTTTCTCCTGGTGCTGGTATGTCGGCTATTTCTCGGCTGTTGATGTGCTGCCTTTGGGCTATCTCTATTTTTTCCTGTTTATGTTAGATGTTTAAGGCTTGTCCTTTTTTGGCCCTAGTGGCTCGTTGTGTAGGGTACAATGCCCTGTAAATGCTGTTTAACTTTTTAAAAACATAGAAAAAAATTGATGGATATACTTTTTTGGTAATAACGTTTTAAAGTCAAAATTCACTAAATAACGTTTTAAAGTCAAAATTCACTATAATGTCATAATTTTTATGAGATGCCAACTTTTGTCTATATTTTCTATGATATTTTAAAGTAACTCATTTGTTAGCTTAAAAACAACTTTAGTAGACTTTCTCTATATTATTCTAAATATCACTTAGACCAATGGTCAAATATAAATTATGACCAATAATAATAAAATTATTATTTTTTAGTGTAAATGAGGTGTTAAATTACTATTGACTATTTGACTAATGAATTGTATAACATTTAAATAGAGCTCTCTATTTCTAAATTTCTAGGACTACCAATGGTGCTAAATGTAACACTTAGTGAGAATGTAATTACTCTCTCTCTCTCTCTCTCTCTCTCTCTATATATATATATATATATATATATGGGTAAAAGAACAATAGTGTGTCACACTTTTGGCCAAACAAATAGTTTTGACCGAATAGTTTCCGAGCGAATAGGTTTCGGTCGAACAACTTTCAGTCAAAACCAAGTGGCGGTGATTTGGCGCCGACGTGGCATCCCCCTTTCGGTCGGAAGGGTTTCGACCGAAACCTATTCACCCGAAAAGCATTCGATCGGAAGGACAAAAATAATAACAAAGAAAAAGAAGGCGCCCATTCATTTGGGCACGCTCAGTTGAATGATGTTTTGTTGAAAGAGAATCGGCCGAACACACCTAGTGTATACAAATCTTGGACAATGACCCCTTTCAGCTCCATTACGTAAACGACGCCTCCCAGGTTCTCCTCTGTCACTATTTTGCAAAATGTGTTGAATGGGGTTATTTGCAAAACGTATTGAATGGGAATTTGGGGATTTGTAAAACGTATTGAAGGGTTTCAAATTTTGCAAGTTCTGTTCATTGAAGTGAATTGGGAATTTGGGAATTTTAGTTTTGTTCATTAAAGAAATCAGAAATTTGGTGTTTTTGGTTAGGGTTTTATGAAGTATGTATGTACGTACTTGAGTACAGGATCTTGTTTTTCTCATGTATATGTCTATCTCTCTGATGGGTATGCCTATTGCACAAAAATTATCATTTTCTACCTTAAGGATTTTTGTACCTTTTGCAGCTGAGTTAATATATAAATTGCATCCATATTTCAAGGTGAACTCAAGACTAGGACAGTGTAACATTAGTCCAATTCCTATACAGCAATAAACTAAAAGAAAGTTGGTACTAATTGAAAGCTGTTGAAAAAACTAAAAGATATTGAAAGACTCAACTACTTCCCAATTGAAAGACACAAAATGTAGCTATCTCATTCCAAAAAGAAACATTAGCTAAAACAAACTATAGTGTTTCCTATCTAATTGCTACTCCTATGCTACCAATACACTCACTCAACTAGCCACCTTATTCCATTATTATGCTTTCCTAATTGAAAGTGCTCACAGTTATGTCTAACTCCTAAAATTATTAGGTTGAATGTAACACAATGCTAGAGATTAGAACAAAGACATTACACAATAGATAAATATTTAGAAAATTAAGAAATATTCTAGATTTTGACTATATAAGTTTATCCTTTCTCTAGAATATTTCTTAATATTCTAACATTATGGACTATGTAAGTCTCATGTCTATAAGATAAGTATTTTGTAATTAACAAAAATCAATTTATTATCATATCCTAATGCAATTGTAATTACCTTCAAAGTAATTACTAATTATATTAGTAAACACTTCAAAAGTGTTTACTTTTTTCTCTAGTACTAATTATATTCCATGTTTCTCGAAATTCTGAATTATAGGTAATCAAACATTAATATGTGGAAACTAACTAGATTTTTCGTCCCCCAATCGTTGGTACTAACTGAAAGCTACTGAAAAAACTAAAAGATATTGAAAAACTCAACTACTTCCCAATTGAAAGACACAAAATGTAGCTAAATCTTAGTTCACTATCATCCTTGAAACCATAAACTACACTTTGTACCTCTTCTAACTTGAAATGTTCCATTAACCTAGTATGTTCATCTTTAGAGACAAGCTCATGGATATAATATATGAATAGAATAGTCTCCACCTATTTCTTTCCTTCAAAAGTCAACAATTTTTCAAATAAATAATTCAGTTGTATTCTTCGTTATTCCCCCTATGGCATGATGCCTTCCCCATTACCATCCTCTATTATTGAAACTATTTTATCTTACTTTATTTATTGAGACAATGCATGAAAATACTTCATAGTCTTGTACCGAAATATAATCCATTTATCCCTACTTTTATGCTAATAGATCTCTTCAACTTCAAAAAAAAATTGCTTACAAGAAACAACTTATTTTCCAAATATGAAAGCTCAACTGACTAAAATTTGAGATAATTTTACTCCAATTCTTCACATATATGATTTTTATTTGAAAAAAGACTACTAAAGACCTCTATATTCCAAATCCTCATTCTTCTTTTCAGTATTTTTAGCTTTTGATGAGTGATAAACAACCAAAATGTGAGATACATTATTAACTTCCTTCTAGTCCATCTTATGGAAATTAGGGTGCTTGAGCAATATAAATCAAAATATAAATGGAGCTCATACTATTTTACCAATCATTTCTACCTCCAACTCAATAGAGTAATGGCTCAAGATCTAACTAAATGACAATGTGAGAAGAGGAGTCATGGTCTTTGAGAAGCAAATAATAAGAATTCAAGAACCTACATAATTTTTCATCAATATAATAGACTCTCTCTTTGGTCATTCCAATTAAAAACTTGATTATTAGGTTTTAGATCACACAATTTACAATCTTACACTAAATCATTAAAATCCTTTGAGGATTCAAAGACATACTTTATTCTAGATCAAATTTATCTTCTGTGAACAGAAATATATTAAAATCCATCTAAAAAAGATGATTGATCACCAATAGTACAAATATTTGTTGATTTACATTACATGTCATTTACTCTCAAATTCCATACACTTGAGTTTAAACCATATTTATTGGAGAAGATAAAATTAAACAAGCAACTGGATTTGCTTCATTTAGATTCATCAAATTCATATTGTTTCATTTCGAAACCTCAATGCAACAACAAGCCAAATTGATAGATACCTTATGACCCAAACCTTATTGGAGAAGATCAAATTAAACAAGCAACTGAATTTGCTTCATTTATTCATCTAATTCATATTGTTTCATTTGGAAACCTCAATGCAACAAAAAGCCAAATTGATAGATGTACCTTCTGACCCAAACCTTATTGGAGAAGATAAAATTAAACAAGCAACTGAATTTGCTTCATTTAGATTCATCAAATTCATATTGTTTCATTTCGAAACCTCAATGCAACAACAAGCCAAATTGATAGGTACCTTTTGACCCAAACCTTATTAGAGAAGATCAAATTAAACAGGCAACTGAATTTGCTTCATTTCTTCATCAAATTCATATTGTTTCATTTGGAAACCTCAATGCAAAAACAAGCCAAATTGATAGGTACCTTCTAACCCAAACCTTATTGGAAAAGATAAAATTAAACATGCAACTGAATTTACTTCATTTAGATTCATCAAATTCATATTGTTTCATTTTGAAACCTCAATGCAACAACAAGTCAAATTGATAGATACCTTATGACCCAAACCTTATTGGAGAAGATCAAATTAAACAAGCAACTGGATTTGCTTCATTTCTTCATCAAATTCATATTGTTTCATTTCAAAACCTCAATGCAACAACAAGCCAAATTGATAGGTACCTTCTGACCCAAACCTTATTGGAGAAGATCAAATTAAAAAAGCAACTGAATTTGCTTCATTTAGATTCATCAAATTCATATTGTTTTATTTTGAAACCTCAATGCAACAATAAGCCAAATTGATAGGTACCTTCTGACCCAAACCTTATTGGAGAAGATCAAATTAAAGAAGCAACTGAAGTTGCTTCATTTCTTCATCAAATTCCTATTGTTTCATTTGGAAACCTCAATGCAACAACAAGCCAAGTTGATACATGTACCTTCTGACCCAAACCTTATTGGAGAAGATAAAATTAAACAAGCAACTGAATTTGCTTCATTTAGATTCGTCAAATTCATATTGTTTCATTTCGAAACCTCAATGCAAAGAAGCAACTGAATTTGCTTCATTTAGATTTGAAACAAATTCATATTGTTTCATTTGGAAACCTCAATGCAACAATAAGCCAAATTGATAGGTACCTTCTGATGCAAACTTTATTGGAGAAGATCAAATTAAACAAGCAACTGAATTTGCTTCATTTAATGCATGGTTTTTCTAGATTCTTCATTGTAGATCTATAAACCCAAAATTGAAAACCCCAAATTTCTAATTCATTGTCCATGTATGTACATGTATGTGTATGTACATGTGTGTACATATATGTGTATGTGTGTACATGTATATGTGTGTGTACATGTATGTATGTTTGTATTATATACATGTGTATGCATGTATACATATGAATATATGTATGCATGTATGTGTGTATGTATGTATGTATGTACATGCATATATATGTACATGTGTATATAATGTATGTGTGTATGTATGTGTATGTATGTGGATATATATATATATGTACATACATGTGCATGTGTGTATGTATGTATGTGTGCATGTGTGTATGTATGTGTATATGTGCATGTGCACATGTGTGTATGTGTGTATGTATACATATATGTGTATAATGCATATATGTATAAGTCTGTATGTATGTATATGTATGTATGTGTATGTACATGCATATGTATGTATGTATGTATGTATGTATGTATGTATGTATGTATGTACATGTATGTACACATACATGTACATGCACATATGTTCATATGTATGTGTATGTATGTACGTACTTGAATATGTATGTATAAATATATGTACGTGTGCACGTGTACATATATATATTTATGCATACATAAATTCAAGTATATACATATATACACATATATATACATATGTTATGTACATGTATGTATATATATACATACATATGTATGTATGTACACATGTGTACATACACACATACACATGTATATGCATATAAACACATGCACACATGCACATATACACATATACACATATACACATACATACACGTGCATGCACACATACACATATACCCATACACACATGCACATGTATGTTACATATATATATATGCATACATGCATGCATACACACATACACATGTACATACACACATATATACATTTACTTGATTTCTATTGTGAGATTCTGGAATATAATTCATGGTTAATTTTTTATATTTTTTATCTAGAATGAATTGATGGTAGATTATAATTTTCTTTCCCTTTCTATCTTTAATGGGATCACATAGAATTTTTAAATGGTTTTAATTATAAAGGGTTCAAAGCTATTTTTGCAACTTTTATACATACACACATATGTACATGGATCTATTGAAAAGATTGTACTTTAAATTTATATATATATATATATATATATTTGTTTTAGTTTTGAAATTTGATTTAAATTCAAGTTTAATGTATGTGTTGTTCATGTATATTTTGTTTTAATGATATGTAGATCTCTCTATTTACATTTACATCTATATATCATCATGGCCGATGAGGGATCTCACCATTTCCCTCATTCTAATCAAGAGGCTTAAAATAGATCAAATTTATATCAGGATAGTATTGTTAGATTAAACAATGCTCTAAAATGTTTAGAGAAAATAATTCACAACTCTCCCAATTTGGCTAATCGAGATAGATTAGTCACTATTAGAGATGAGATTCATCGAATGATTGAGACAATTCAATCATTCAACCCTTATGATGAGATCAACATTGAGCAATTTTATTTGTCTCTTGCTAGGAGTGTTACTGGCACAATGAATTATAGAGAAGTTGCCAAATTAGTTTCAACTGAAAATGTGTTAACCATGTTCCCTCATTATAGAGGACAAAATAGAATTAGAGGATATGTGGTTACAAGGTGTGTAGATCCTCTTGTTGCACCATTCATATACCCTAGATGGTTGGAATCGTATCATAGATGGCCTCACAATGATGAGCTTCCAGCATATTTTGTGAAACAATTATATGAAGAATTTCATTTATAGATAGATGTGGAATACACATCTCATCCTGAGCATGCTGGCCAAGGTAAGGTTGTTTTTCTGACAAACCACAGTTTAGACGTCCAGGTTTTCCACCGCCTGTGGGCAAGAGGGAATTAGTTGGCCCAAACCTTTTGGTTTTACCAAAACGTGTGGAATTGGCAACAACAGGGGAGTCAACAACATGCTCCACTCGATCCCATATTATTGATAAAATTGTCTCTATTATGACATAGATTGATCAAATTTCATATGATCGAGTTGGTAAATACTTATTATGCCCATGGATCAGCCTTCCTCCCATAGAGGCTACATCAACATCTTATGATCCATTTATTCGTGCCAATCTACCTACTCCTTCATATATTGAGCATATGAACTACACGATTTTGCATAATGTGTGTAGAGTCTCAATTTAAGATTTATTAGCAGCATATCGGGTCATCAGCGAGGACCATGGGATATCTCTTGACAGTGTACAGGAATTTATTAGATAATGATATCCTGGTACACATTTGAGCCACAAGGTGGCAACTCTAGGGGATATTCCAGAGCAGCCTATAGGATCCCATGCACATCATGTTTCTATTGATCCTTTACCTTGTCCAGGTCGTCGGGATGTTATAGATCATGTTGCTCAGGTTACTACGACACCTGATGTTGTCCATGGTGCATATTCTCAACTTCTTTTTGGCACTGATACTATGCATGCTACAAATCCCCCTGCGATATCCTTGTATTCTCATGATCTTAGTGACATTGGTAGAGCCATCGATCAAGCGCAACAGGTACATTTAATTGTGTTCTAAAAAAATACATATTTAACATGTTTAACTCTTGATTGAAATTGTGTACTTGAAAATTTTTAAGCAGTATGGTGATTTTTCAGAGTTTGGAAATTTGGCACATGATGGCAATCCCATGCAGCACACAACTGAGGTACATTTATAGAATTTTTTACATATATACATGTACTGTACATGCACACTTAAATTATTTATCAAATTTTAAAAGTTCATGTGTGCACGTACTTGAACACATGCAGGGCTTAGGGCATAGATCCAGAGAGCTTGGATCGGGATACGGATCCACACATGATGGCAATCCCATGCAACACATAGTTGAGGTACATTTAAATAATTTTATAATTTAAAATTTAATTACTCAATTTGTAAATCTGAACACATTAAAAGTTTGTACACATACAAGTTTAGATAATTTCATGTGTGTACTTGAACACATGCAAGGTTTGGGATGAGGCTCAGGACACACATCTAGAGAGCTTGGATCGGGACATGGATCCACACATCTTGGATCGGGAGAGGGATCAGTCCATGGATCGAGGGAGAGATTGGGCCATGGATCGAGAGAGAGATCAAGGGAGAGATCGGGCCAGAGATCTAATGATTTTATTCACAATAGATATCCCTCTCTTTGAGATCCGATTATTATATTTTCTAGACACTTTTTTATGATTTATACATACATGTTTATGTTTTATGGTATTTATGTACATGCTTGTTATGATTTACATCACATTCACACATGTGTAAATGTTTATGTTTTATGGTTTGTTTGAATATATTTTTTATCGTGCATTATTATGGTTTTCAAACACTTGTTAAACATCTATTTACATCATGCAAATTAAATTATGGTTTTATTTATTTAGCAAGTTTGTTCAGGTTTAAATTTAAATTTAAATTATGGTTTGTTCACACTTGTTACACACATCTATATTGACCTTACCTACTTAAACTTGACTTTAAAGTTAGATCATGTATAACTATGACACACAATTTGTATTCAATTATCATGATATATAGTTGTATGACCTAATCTCTAGCTAATCATATCAAACAACCATGCATAATCAACTTCCATTGCACTTTCCTAGAATTAACTTATAAACATCTTTATATTGGAACTATAATATAAAAATAGACATTATCATACCACACTCTAAATTAAACTAATCAAATTTTAAAAAGACACATGTGTAAGAAAATCTTGGCAAAAATTTTAATATTCAATTAATCATAAAAATCTCTTCATTAGATAATTATCCATCATAATAGTCTATTCACTAAATACAAAGAAATAATGTTATACAAGGGTTAAGCTCGTTGTCTAGTACATTAGATTTCCTTGTAATTTTTTATCTTCTAAAAGTTAGTTTTAGTTTGATAAAACTGGAATCTAGAATAGTTCTATCTGTTAGTAATGGATATCTATACCAGTTATAATAAAATGCATAACTATTATATAAAATAATCATCCATTACTCAAAAATTTATATCCTTTATTCAAAATAAAAATTTGTTATTCAAAATCCAAAAAATAACACTTTAGTAAAATAGGCCTAACAATCTTATCTAGAGCTAATGAAAATATGAAAATATACCTAAAGAGAATTCACCCAATATTCTTTGTAGATAATAAATTAAAATTGATTTGAAAATAATAGAATTTTTAATGTATCAAATATTTAGATCAAAATGATCTTATAGCTATATAAATACCATATTACAAACTTTAGGCACTTTGCTAAAAATGGAAGACCACTATTTAATTTTTATTAATTTTGAATGTTCTCTAGCTTACATCATAATAGGAATGAGCTCGACTATTTTATATCTAGATTCAAAACTAAATAAAATTTAAATCATAAAAATTAAATTGTACAATACATATTGAACTATAATTCATGTCAAAAAATAGCAACAACCTTTATGTAAAATTTAATACTATCTTCTAAAAAACATTGTTAGGATAAAAATAATTCCTACATGTTGCAGTCCAAATCCTTCCTACACAAGCATTGAACTTTTAAAAAGAAAGGGGTAAAAAATAGGTAAATCAATTATGTTCATGTAAGATTAACTATCAAGTGGAAAGGTTTTATGCTCATAAAACTATATTTGAATCTCTATGGGCTCCCACAAACCATCCAATAGATATCATTCATGATCAATAGAGCCTCAAAGTGTTGGGATGCGGAAATGAACCACACTCCCAATGGAACTTTAGATTAGGGGGGATCCAATGAAAAGAAAGAGTTGATAAGAAAAGACATCTCTAAAAACTAGAATGAGTTAGAATAATTTTGATTAACTATCATTATAAAGGACCAACAACTATAAGGTCTAGTGAGGTGGATGAAAAATGAATAGATGAAACCATAAAAAATATTTTAAAATATAGTGAAAAATCTAGACTATACCTTTTCTATTATGTCTAACATTCAGGTAGTGTCCTAGCACCATTTGCTAGTAGTTGTACCAATATTCAACACCTATCACATTTAGAGAAAATTGTATGAGTTCATGATTATACATGAACATGATTAAGATTAGAATGGTGATTATTCTAGAAAATGTGATCTAATGAATGATTAGGATGAAGGGGGATGCTTAGGATGAAAATAATAATTTTCTCTAAGATGTGACATATATTAAGATATGAAAATGGATGATCAAAAATTTGAAGGTGAACAAGTAAGGTCATATTAAAGTTCAAAAATTTGAAGGTGAACAAGTTTAAGGTCATTCCACATGTCAAACATAAATTTATACAATCAAGGAATATCTAAGATTCAACAAATGAAATCGAAGATTCAAGTGAACTTAAAAAAGATTCATGAACTAAATTAAGAATACCACATGGAATATTTATGACCAAGCCTTTGAAAAAACCCATTCTAAATCATGCCACATGTCCAATCAATATATAAATATATAGATCTAGAGATCTATAAAAAGTTTGAGTACACACACGTGCATATCCAAAAAATAACTTAAAGCTCCTGGTACATAAAATCTGGATCCTCTCTATCTTTAATTATCTCTAAAAGAAAATCAGGATCTTCAATAGGCAACCTCCACTTTTGTTTGGCACATCCTTTTTTAGGTAAAGTTTCTAAATTTATTTTTGTTGCTATAACTAGGTGACTGTAATGTAGAACCTTTTGTCCTAGCATATAATCAACAAAATAAATACCATTTTTATCTATCTTTATCTATTGATAATATGTGCCTTCACTAACGATTGATCCAATGGGATACTCTTGTCCATCACCAACTGTCATCGATTCCACCAATTTGATTTTTGGTTGCGTACATCTTAGTAGATAGTAATCTAAACCTTCTGCATTGTCAGGATCTGCAACAACAACGAAAATATCTCTTGTACACACACCATATATTTTTAATCAATTTTAACTTTAAATTAAACACATGCTTAAAACTTAAACATAGAATATATTTAAATCAAATAAAACTAAATTAAGATCAATTTCCATACTTGTAATAACTAAAGAAGAAGGAAGATGTAGGAGGGGAATCTAAGCCAAGGAGACCTTCTCAGAGGCACACTAGAACGAGAGAAACGACAAATGAGATTTCCCTGGGAAAGCAAAGGACATTGGATGTGTCCTCAAAAAAAGGTCAAAAATGAGAATTATGTCATGGAATGTTCGTGGGATTAATAGCTCACACAAACAATGTGCTCTGAAGGACTATATAGTGGAACATAAGATTTATGTTTGCCTTCTTCAAGAAACCAAAATGTTGATGATTAATTTTGATAAAATAGCTAAATTTTTCTGGCCTAATGCTTCATATGTCTATAGTGATGCCGAGGGAGCTTCAGGGGGTTTGGCAGTGCTTTGGAACCCATCTTGTTTTTGGGGTTCCGAAAATTTTCACTGTAAAAATAGTGTAGGGGTTTCGTTCTCTTACCTTGGTGAAGCCTGGTCTATAGTTAATATATATGCTCCTAATCAGAGGAATGCGAAAAGTATTTTGTGGAATAACATGGTGGATAAAATTAATTTGAATAGGGGAGGCCGTTGGCTTGTTGCTAGAGATTTTAACTCTCCCCTTTTTTCGTCTGAAAAAAGTGGTAGCATTCTGGATTACTCTTATAGCATGTCTGATCTATCTAATTTTTTGAATTCTTTGGGTTTAGTTGATATTGAGCTCCCAGGCTAGAATTACACTTGGTCTAACAGATGGGCTGGTGGTAACCTGATTTAGGTCCAGCTTGACCACTTCCACTGCTCTCCTCATTGGACTAATGTATTAGATGCCAATCTAATAAACTTGCCTAGGACGGTCTTGGACCATAATCCTCTTCTACTGACCACTAATATTCGACCTGTTGTTGGTCCCTTTCCTTTCCGCTTTGAAATAATGTGGAACGCTCATCCCGATTTCAAAAATAAAATTGTTGAATGGTGGAATATTCTTGTCCAAGGATCCCCCATGTATAGGATCTTCTTTAAACTTAAACATATTAAAAATATGGTAAAAGGATGGAACAAGAATGTGTTCGGGGATGTTTTTCAAAGGAAAAAACTGCTTGAAGGAGAGTTGAGGACCTTACAGAAAAATATGGAGGAGGGTGATGACAGTCAATGAACTCACATCCAGGAACGGGAAGCAAGAATGAAATGGGAATGGGTTCTAAAAAATGAGGAGGTCTTCTGGAAGCAAAAATCTAGGGTCCAATGGCTGAAGGAAGGAGATAGGAATACCTCCTTTTTTCATGTTTCTGCCATCAAGCATAGGAAAAGGAACCAAATTTCTAAAGTGACCAATGCCTCTGGGGAGGTGATTTCAAATCAAGCTCAAATTGGATTATGTGTGGTTAACTATTTCCAGGAGGCTTATTCGACCCCTGCTGAGGCGCCCAACCTTGCTTTGGACTGTGCAATTCTCAAACATCTTCCTACCTCCATCTCTTAGGAAGATAATTTGGGGATCCTTGGGACTGTTTTTATGGAAGAAGTTCGCCTGGCTACCTTTAGCATGGGGGCTTTCAAAGCCCTAGGGCCTGATGGTTTTCCTCTTGCTTTTTTTCAGATGGGTTGCTCTTCATGAGATGTTCCTTCACCCACTCTTCTCTTCCTTTGTCTTATTCGTGTTCGATCATACTTCCTTGATCTATTCCTTTTATATGCCATCACAAATTGTAGTCAAATTTTAATTCACCTGCATACAAATTTGTACACACGAGTTAATAGCGAAAACAAATTTCAAATGCATTAATGAAAATAAAAACATAATCAATTAAATAGGTTCAAGATCAGTGTACCTTCAAATATAGCTCTCCTATTGTTTAAATACGATTTCTTTTGTCGAAATAAACCTTCTTTTGTTGAAACAAGCTTTTTGTAGTCGAAATCAGTCTTCATTGGTCGAAATATATTTTACTGAATTTACTTGAATTGAAAAATCTAAAAAAAATAAAAAATTATATCGACTATTTTTCGCTCGAGTAACTTTTGGCCGACACATGCTCGGTCGAACCTGTCTCGACCGATTAGGTTTCGGCCGAAACCTATTCAGCCAAAATGGACTCGGCCGAATATATCTAGGTGGCATCCTACATGGCAGCCAACTCACCCTTTTTTCAGAATTTTCTTAAACATTTGACTTTGGTATAGAGTTTCTCCTCTCAGAATTATTGTTCTGCAACAAACAAAAATACTCTTTTGTAGAGCTCAGAGTGGTGAATCCAAATATATAATTTTTTAAATATTTTGATGAGTTTTAATATATGTTATTTTTAAAATAATGAAAGTAGGTTGTTAAAATTAAAAAAAGAGGTTGATTAGAAATTTTAAAAAAATAGTAAAACATATTAAAAAAACTTAAAACTTATATGGTGTAGTAGAGGAGAGAGTCTTCTTCAAAAGGGTATAATTTGTTTTTTAAAAATGATTAAAAAAATTGAAAATAGTTGACGGCCCGTGAAGTCACTCTTTTTTGAAATTTTCAGCATTCCAAAATTTGTCCTTAAATTGAAAAAAACATAATGAAAACGATTTTTTTTTTAAAAATAAAAAATTACCGGAATAATCTTCATCAAAATTTTGTACATTTCATTATTTTACACCATTTTGAAATTCAAAACATAAAGACCACTTTTATGTGGCCGAAGTTCAGATTTTTTTTGCTGTTGACCGATTCATTTATAAAGTGTGACACAGGTTTGTGCTTTTACCCATATATATATATATATATATATATATATATTGATGGCTATCGACTAACTAGAACTAGTTATTCTTGAATGCAACACTTAATTGATGGGAGTGCAATAACATTTAGAATCATACTTAACATTGATCATACTTAACAATGAATATTATTATAGGATATATTTTTCTTAGTTTGTTAATAAGAGATTTATTATACATACAATTAAAATAATTGTTTTGATTGCATAAAAATTCATATCATGTTTTATAATAAGAAACTCTAGCTTTAACTAACATCTTATGGGTGTAAATTCGTTGTGTGTCTTTTGACAATGCAATCAATTTGAATGTGTTAATGCAATGAACCTCAAATATAGAGAAAATTAATTTATTAAAAAATATAATAATTAAAAGATAAATGAATAAATGAGTATTTAGATATACTAAAAAATCACAAACGTAAATTTAAAATAGTGAATAAATTAACCAAAATAAAAACTAATTCCATTTTCTTTCTCTTGAAGCTAGGCCATTACAATAGGTTTATTAAAGTATTATTTCATATTTTTATGCATGAACTTTATAGTTTTGTAAACACAAGTAATATAATATATATTTTTAATTTTCTACCGTTTAAATAATTTTTTATAAAGTAAATAAAAATCCCAACAAATATAGGGTATATAGATCATGATATTTCTCTCGATTTGGTGACCTTGCATATAAGCAATAGCATGCTAATATCAATAACCTCTATAAATTTTATCCAAAAGAATTTCTAAAAAATGTTTTCTTTGGGAAATCTTCTTAATTTAAATCATAGAAAGAATTAAACATTTCTTGGAATTAAGTAGAATAAGATCGACATTTTTACTCTCAATCATATCAACTAGATGCTTATTCTACACTTGGAAAATAAACAAATAATATAATGAGTTCAATAATTTTAACCTAAACCTCTTGAAAGTACAAATGATAGGAAAGGAAAGGCTTGATGATAACCTCTAAAGGAATTACCGTTGGCATTATCAAACTAGTCCCTTCATTCATGGACCAACGAATCTTTCATCTAGAAGAAACCAATCAAAGCTCTATAACAATCTTAAGATAATTATTTACACCACATAAATTTTTAAAGAAGCATGGGAGACATCCTCTTCCCACTACCCCAAATGAAATAATCTCAAAGTAATTCTATCTCGCATATATGTTGTTTATCTTTGCCTCGATACAATGCTTTCGTATAAAATCTAGTGGAATTCCCTCTCATATATATTTTGTTTATCTCTCTATAAAATGCTTTGATATAAAGTCTAGTGGCTTCTTCCACACTCTTGGGTTCTTGTGAAGTTCTCATGCATTTACCATAAAATTTATTCCTCCAAAGAATATAATATCCTCCCACCATGCAAAAATAGATTTTTATGGCTTGAGGATAAGCCTAGTGGATAAAGATGCATAATCTCTTTCACTACTACTTACAGGTACATTAACTAGGGGAGAGGGCTTGATAGTGGAGCAGGGTCCAATAGTGGGGGCAAAAGTAGTCCTCAGTGGGCCCCACAGTGGATCAACTTAATATTCAATTGTAAAAAAAATTATCCATAAAGTAAACAAAGTTTATCTAATCATTGTATAGATAAAAATTGTTTTGTAAATGGTTTATATTTGTCCCAAAAATAAATAATTATTCATGTAGTCTTACATGTCAACAAATATTCAAAACCCATCTGACACCACCAACATACAATCCAAGTTGCTCTTATATGACCTGTAGCTTGAAAACATGCAACCAAAATATATAAATAGTATAACCCACACTCCCTTTACATATCACCCATTGCATTACATCACCATCACTATTTTGAAGGAACTAATGCCACGTGAAAATTTAAGAACCAAGTCTGTCCTATCACCAAATCCTATCGAACCCACTCCCCTATCTTGTTTTCCCAACAACACAATACTCAAGGAAAATCAATCATTCGCATGTGTCCCATTAGTCAAATTCCACTACACAAATATTGGTGCCTTCTCCTCATTTTCCACTTGTAACCATCAAAAAAATTGTGTAAGGCCACCAAAGTCGCATGGGAAGAAAACAATAATTGCACGCCATAAATACATACAAGCTTTGCAATTGGAGACATCAAAATAAATTTTCAAATTTGAAAAAGCATGACAAAAATTAAAGATTCCATACCAAACCAAGATTGAACATATAAAGAGATTTATAAATTAAAAAATTATTTACTCAATCTTTGCCAATTTTCATTTAGCATGTCTCACTTTGATATTCATATCGAAATTTTCTTGGAGGTAGTGGTACAAAAAGCAAAAGCAACAACAACATCAGACTATAAAGTTTCAGGTATTCTACTGCTATTCATTTTTTTTGCCTACGAATTCCAATCTGTTGTATGCTATGCAAATGTTTTTCACAAACCTGTAACTCAATATTTGGGGTTTCAACTTGACATTGTTTATATTGGGTTTTTAATTTATATTCTTTATCCCTAAGAATTCCAATCTATTATATGTGATGTAAATGTTCATCACAATAACCTGCAACTCAATATTTGAGGTTTCAACTAAAACTACATTTATCAAATCTTCTCTAAGTGCATAAGATCAAGTGCTTTCAGTTCAATTATTAGTGCCTACTAAAGCCTATTTGTTCTATAGGAATGTCAATGTATTTTTGTTGTATACAATATGATAATTACACCCAATCTTCTCTAAGTGCATAAGATCAAGTGCTTTCAGTTCAATTATTAGTGCCTACTAATGCCTATTTGTTCTATAGGATGTTATTGTGTCACCCACTTTGCTGTAACTGCTCAACCTATTGGGTTTTCACTTATTTTATTTATTCCTAGGAATGCCAATCTATTGTATGTGATGTAAATGTGTCACTAGTCCATTAGAAGTGCTCAACCTATTGGGTTCTCATATATATATTTTTTATGCATGGGAGTGCCAATCTATCGTACGTGATGTAAATATTTGTCACAGTAGCCTATAACTCAATATCTTCAAATGATAGGAAAGGCAAGGCTTGATGATAACCTCTAAAGGAATTGCTATTGGCATTATCAAACTAGCCCCTTCATTCATGGACCAACGAATTTTTCATCTAGAAGAAACCAATCAAAGCTCTACAACAATCTTAAGATACTTATTTACACCACATAAATTTCCAAAGAAGCATGGGAGACATCCTCTTCCCACTACCCCAAATGAAATAATCTCAAAGTAATTCTCTCTCGCATATATATTGTTTATCTTTGCCCCGATACAATGCTTTCATATAAAATATAGTGGAATTCCCTCTCATATATATGTTGTTTATCTCTCTATAAAATGCTTTGATATAAAGTCTAGTGGCTTCTTCCACACTCTTGGGTTCTTGTGAAGTTCTCATGCATTTACCATCAAATTCATTCCTCCAAAGAATATAATATCCTCCCACCATGCAGAAATATATTTTTATGGCTTGAGGATAAGCCTAGTGGATAAAGATGCATAATCTCTTTCACTACTACTTGTAGGTACATTAACTATGGGAGAGGGCTTGATAGTGGAGTAGGGTCCAATAGTGGGGACAAAAGTAGTCCTCAGTGGGCCCCACAGTGGATCAACTTAATATCCAATTGTAAAAAAAATTATCCATAAAGTAAACAAAGTTTATCTAATCATTGTATAGATAAAAATTGTTTTGTAAATGGTTTATATTTGTCCCAAAAATAAATAATTATTCATGTAGTCTTACATGTCAACAAATATTCAAAACCCATCTGACACCACCAACATACAATCCAAGTTGCTCTTATATGACCTGTAGCTTGAAAACATGCAACCAAAATATATAAATAGTATAACCCACACTCCCTTTACATATCACCCATTGCATTACATCACCATCACTATTTTGAAGGAACTAATGCCACGTGAAAATTTAAGAACCAAGTCTGTCCTATCACCAAATCCTATCGAACCCACTCCCCTATCTTGTTTTCCCAACAACACAATACTCAAGGAAAATCAATCATTCGCATGTGTCCCATTAGTCAAATTCCACTACACAAATATTGGTGCCTTCTCCTCATTTTCCACTTGTAACCATCAAAAAAATTGTGTAAGGCCACCAAAGTCGCATGGGAAGAAAACAATAATTGCACGCCATAAATACATACAAACTTTGCAATTGGAGACATCAAAATAAATTTTCAAATTTGAAAAAGCATGACAAAAATTAAAGATTCCATACCAAACCAAGATTGAACATATAAAGAGATTTATAAATTAAAAAATTATTTACTCAATCTTTGCCAATTTTCATTTAGCATGTCTCACTTTGATATTCATATCGAAATTTTCTTGGAGGTAGTGGTACAAAAAGCAAAAGCAACAACAACATCAGACTATAAAGTTTCAGGTATTCTACTGCTATTCATTTTTTTTGCCTACGAATTCCAATCTGTTGTATGCTATGCAAATGTTTTTCACAAACCTGTAACTCAATATTTGGGGTTTCAACTTGACATTGTTTATATTGGGTTTTTAATTTATATTCTTTATCCCTAAGAATTCCAATCTATTATATGTGATGTAAATGTTCATCACAATAACCTGCAACTCAATATTTGAGGTTTCAACTAAAACTACATTTATCAAATCTTCTCTAGGTGCATAAGATCAAGTGCTTTCAGTTCAATTATTAGTGCCTACTAAAGCCTATTTGTTCTATAGGAATGTCAATGTATTTTTGTTGTATACAATATGATAGTTACACCCAATCTTCTCTAAGTGCATAAGATCAAGTGCTTTCAGTTCAATTATTAGTGCCTACTAATGCCTATTTGTTCTATAGGATGTTATTGTGTCACCCACTCTGCTGTAACTGCTCAACCTATTGGGTTTTCACTTATTTTATTTATTCCTAGGAATGACAATCTATTGTATGTGATGTAAATGTGTCACCAGTCCATTAGAAGTGCTCAACCTATTGGGTTTTCATATATATATTTTTTATGCATGGGAGTGCCAATCTATCGTACGTGATGTAAATATTTGTCACAGTAGCCTATAACTCAATATCTTCAAATGATAGGAAAGGCAAGGCTTGATGATAACCTCTAAAGGAATTACTATTGGCATTATCAAACTAGCCCCTTCATTCATGGACCAACGAATTTTTCATCTAGAAGAAACCAATCAAAGCTCTACAACAATCTTAAGATAATTATTTACACCACATAAATTTCCAAAGAAGCATGGGAGACATCCTCTTCCCACTACCCCAAATGAAATAATCTCAAAGTAATTCTCTCTTGCATATATATTGTTTATCTTTGCCCCGATACAATGCTTTCATATAAAATATAGTGGAATTCCCTCTCATATATATGTTGTTTATCTCTCTATAAAATGCTTTGATATAAAGTCTAGTGGCTTCTTCCACACTCTTGGGTTCTTGTGAAGTTCTCATGCATTTACCATCAAATTCATTCCTCCAAAGAATATAATATCCTCCCACCATGCAGAAATATATTTTTATGGCTTGAGGATAAGCCTAGTGGATAAAGATGCATAATCTCTTTCACTACTACTTGTAGGTACATTAACTATGGGAGAGGGCTTGATAGTGGAGTAGGGTCCAATAGTGGGGACAAAAGTAGTCCTCAGTGGGCCCCACAGTGGATCAACTTAATATCCAATTGTAAAAAAAATTATCCATAAAGTAAACAAAGTTTATCTAATCATTGTATAGATAAAAATTGTTTTGTAAATGGTTTATATTTGTCCCAAAAATAAATAATTGTTCATGTAGTCTTACATGTCAACGAATATTCAAAACCCATCTGACACCACCAACATACAATCCAAGTTGCTCTTATATGACCTGTAGCTTGAAAACATGCAACCAAAATATATAAATAGTATAACCCACACTCCCTTTACATATCACCCATTGCATTACATCACCATCACTATTTTGAAGGAACTAATGCCACGTGAAAATTTAAGAACCAAGTCTGTCCTATCACCAAATCCAATCGAGCCCAATCCCCTATCATGTTTTCCCAACAACACAATACCCATGGAAAATCAATCATTTGCATGTGTCCCATTAGTCAAATTCCACTACACAAATATTGGTGCCTTCTCCTCATTTTCCACTTGCAACCATTAAAAAAATTGTGTAAGGCCACCAAAGTCGCATGGGAAGAAAACAAGAATTGCACGCCATAAATACATACAAACTTTGCAATTGAAGACATCAAAATAAATTTTCAAATTTGAAAAAGCATGACAAAAATTAAAGATTCCATACCAAACCAAGATTGAACATATAAAGAGATTTATAAATTAAAAAATTATTTACTCAATCTTTGCCAATTTTCATTTAGCATGTCTCACTTTGATATTCATATCTAAATTTTCCTAGAGGTAGTGGTAGAAAAAGCAGAAGCAACAACAACATCAAACTATTAAGTTTCAGGTATTCTACTGCTATTCATTTTTTATGCCTACGAATTCCAATCTGTTGTATGTTATGCAAAAAACATTCACAAACCTGTAACTCAATATTTGGGGTTTGAACTTGATATTGTTTATATTGGGTTTTTAATTTATATTCTTTATCCCTGAGAATTCCAATCTATTATATGTGATTTAAATGTTCATCACAGTGACCTGCAACTCAATATTTGGGGTTTCAACTAAAACTACATTTATCAATGTCAATGCATTTTTTTTGTATACAATATGATAGTTACACCCAATCTTCTCTAAGTGCATAAGATCAAGTGCTTTCAGTTCAATTATTAGTGCCTACTAATGCCTATTTGTTCTATAGGATGTTATTGTGTCACCCACTCTGCTGTAACTGCTCAACCTATTGGGTTTTCACTTATTTTATTTATTCCTAGGAATGCCAATCTATTGTATGTGATGTAAATGTGTCACCAGTCCATTAGAAGTGCTCAACCTATTGGGTTTTCATATATATATTTTTTATGCATGGGAGTGCCAATCTATCGTACGTGATGTAAATATTTGTCACAGTAGCCTATAACTCAATATCTTCAAATGATAGGAAAGGCAAGGCTTGATGATAACCTCTAAAGGAATTACTATTGGCATTATCAAACTAGCCCCTTCATTCATGGACCAACGAATTTTTCATCTAGAAGAAACCAATCAAAGCTCTACAACAATCTTAAGATAATTATTTACACCACATAAATTTCCAAAGAAGCATGGGAGACATCCTCTTCCCACTACCCCAAATGAAATAATCTCAAAGTAATTCTCTCTTGCATATATATTGTTTATCTTTGCCCCGATACAATGCTTTCATATAAAATATAGTGGAATTCCCTCTCATATATATGTTGTTTATCTCTCTATAAAATGCTTTGATATAAAGTCTAGTGGCTTCTTCCACACTCTTGGGTTCTTGTGAAGTTCTCATGCATTTACCATCAAATTCATTCCTCCAAAGAATATAATATCCTCCCACCATGCAGAAATATATTTTTATGGCTTGAGGATAAGCCTAGTGGATAAAGATGCATAATCTCTTTCACTACTACTTGTAGGTACATTAACTATGGGAGAGGGCTTGATAGTGGAGTAGGGTCCAATAGTGGGGACAAAAGTAGTCCTCAGTGGGCCCCACAGTGGATCAACTTAATATCCAATTGTAAAAAAAATTATCCATAAAGTAAACAAAGTTTATCTAATCATTGTATAGATAAAAATTGTTTTGTAAATGGTTTATATTTGTCCCAAAAATAAATAATTATTCATGTAGTCTTACATGTCAACGAATATTCAAAACCCATCTGACACCACCAACATACAATCCAAGTTGCTCTTATATGACCTGTAGCTTGAAAACATGCAACCAAAATATATAAATAGTATAACCCACACTCCCTTTACATATCACCCATTGCATTACATCACCATCACTATTTTGAAGGAACTAATGCCACGTGAAAATTTAAGAACCAAGTCTGTCCTATCACCAAATCCAATCGAGCCCAATCCCCTATCATGTTTTCCCAACAACACAATACCCATGGAAAATCAATCATTTGCATGTGTCCCATTAGTCAAATTCCACTACACAAATATTGGTGCCTTCTCCTCATTTTCCACTTGCAACCATTAAAAAAATTGTGTAAGGCCACCAAAGTCGCATGGGAAGAAAACAAGAATTGCACGCCATAAATACATACAAACTTTGCAATTGAAGACATCAAAATAAATTTTCAAATTTGAAAAAGCATGACAAAAATTAAAGATTCCATACCAAACCAAGATTGAACATATAAAGAGATTTATAAATTAAAAAATTATTTACTCAATCTTTGCCAATTTTCATTTAGCATGTCTCACTTTGATATTCATATCTAAATTTTCCTAGAGGTAGTGGTAGAAAAAGCAGAAGCAACAACAACATCAAACTATTAAGTTTCAGGTATTCTACTGCTATTCATTTTTTATGCCTACGAATTCCAATCTGTTGTATGTTATGCAAAAAACATTCACAAACCTGTAACTCAATATTTGGGGTTTGAACTTGATATTGTTTATATTGGGTTTTTAATTTATATTCTTTATCCCTGAGAATTCCAATCTATTATATGTGATTTAAATGTTCATCACAGTGACCTGCAACTCAATATTTGGGGTTTCAACTAAAACTACATTTATCAATGTCAATGCATTTTTTTTGTATACAATATGATAGTTACACCCAATCTTCTCTAAGTGCATAAGATCAAGTGCTTTCAGTTCAATTATTAGTGCCTACTAATGCCTATTTGTTCTATAGGATGTTATTGTGTCACACACTCCAATGTAATTGCTTAACCTATTGGCTTTTCACTTATTTTCTTTATGCCTAGGAATGCCAATCTATTGTATGTTATGTAAATGTGTCACCCAGTCCATTATAAGTGCTCAACCTATTGGGTTTTCATACATATTTTTTTATGCATGGGAGTGCCAATCTATCGGACGTGATGTAAATATTTGTCACACTAGCCTGTAACTCAATATCTTGGGTTTAAACATATATTGTTTATGAATGTCAATGCATATCTTTTGTATACAATGTGATTGTTTCACCCAATCTACTCTAAGTTCATAAGATCAAGTGCTTTCAAATCAATTCTTAATGCCCAATAATGCCTATCTATTCTATAGGATGTTATTGTGTCACTCACATTGCTATAAGTTCTCAACCTATTAGGTTTTCATTTATATTTTATATGTCTGGGAATTCCAATCTGTTGTATGCAATGTAAATGTGTCACCCACTCACTTGTAACTCAATATCCGGGGTTTCAACGTATAATGTTTGTTGGTTGATAGATTTGTTGCCTAATTTTATACTATTTGCCCACACTAATGACAAACAAACAAACAGTTGAGTCCCTTGCAGTGATAGTTGCAAGTGCTCTCTGTGTTTTTTACAAGGTGCATCTACCTTCGATAGATATGCAATGAATAAAGACTGGGTATGATTTTCACCAAAAAGCAGAAAAGGTAAACTGACACGTACCCATAACCATGAAAGTAGATGCAAAAGAGAAACTTTAGAATGAAATGAATGCAGATAAATGACACAAAGTTCACCTATCACACCCATGAATGATAACAGATTGATTAAAGAACAGTTATATTTCCTCAACACATATTTGACGTAAGAAAGACATGAATCTGAAAATAGATATAGTCATACATAGCATAAACACATTAAAGATCAACTACAAATTAACATAGGATAAATCATAGTCAAAGAAGGAATATAAAGACACAAAGTTTTGGAAATAACTCTTCATTCTTCAATAAAATGAAGCACAAAGTCTCTGAAACTGTTTCCTGTACATAGGCTGAGTCAAGAAAATAATAACTATTTACAAATTAGTAGAAAATAAAATTTGCTCTCCTTCCCCTGTTCACAGCCAGCTGGAAAAAACAAGATTCTTGAATATGAGCCTTTTTTTAGTTTTTAAAGGAATCCCCTTTGTAACTATTTCTTGGCAAGTAATATGAGTCACCTTTTGTTTCCCATAACCATTTCATATCCATTTCTTTAAAATAGATTACAAAAATATTTTTTTCCTGTAGTTGATTGTTCAAAAGAAATTTTGGTTTCTTCACTTGTTCTAATGACATGGGACTACTTTATAACCCTCATTCATTATAAGAAAATATTACTTCAACATTTTAAGAGATGAAGACCTTTATTTGTGTTTAAGAATGGTCTTTTGGCTTTCCACATCTCGTTCCTATAATCAAAAGAATAATTAAACTCAAAAAGTTTAACCTATGGCGATGGAAAACTTCTTTCATTCTCTGTGAAACCAGGAAAGCCCTTTGACCATTAGAGTTTAATTTCCCCATATAAGATTGTATATAGGAAAATTTGAACTGTTTCCCTCATTTGGTTATATACTATCTCTTTGAATAAACAATTCAGAGCAAGGATGCACTAAAGTCCATTGATACCTTTGAAAACGATTGCCACTACTTCATTAGTCCCCATAGATATCATGTTCTACTCACTTCCCAAAAGAATAGTCAAGGATATTAATATATGTCACTGACTTTAAATTGGCTTCCCATTTGCTATAGTTGATTACCTTGGAACTCATTGACCATAATCCGTGCATTTGTGTCGGTATGATATCATGATTTGCATAGATGGTCATTATTCTATGTTGCTTGTTGAGATCTCCCCCAACCCTGGGTTCTTTGCATCCAATAACTAGCCCTTTCAATATATAGGAATTTAGGATGCAAAGCTATTCATATTCATTGCTTAAATTCTTCAATAGGCGTGTAAAACTGCATCCTCTTGATTTCTTCTATGACATTGAGCCATATTATAAGTTCATCACCTAGAGAACTAGTTTTGAAGTATTTGTTGCCTCTATTTAGTTGTAATTTTTCCAATTTCCCCTTTTGCTTTTCACCATAGGTATCATAGTGAAGATTCAATCTGTTTCACAACCATCATAGGCTCCAAGCCTGCTCATCTCTAAATCGTGTGGGAGAATGCATTACTCTCGATGCAGTATATGCGTTAGGTATTCCCCATCAGTTATAACTGTAGTTTGATGTCGAGCCAAAACCATAGGCTAAGCAACCATATCTAGCTATCCAATCACAATAAAACACTTAATGATTCCCATGAATGTGTCTTTTTCCAACCAATATCATCATTCCATAAACCTATTTAGATTGAATTATTCAATTGATATATTGTGTTGTCGGTATCATGATTGCATTAGGATTTCATTAGACATAAATCTATATACAAATCTCTTCTCTTATGAATGTCTTCCCTATATGATCCCAAAGTTATCTGCTAATCCAAGAGTCTGATTATCATTTTCCTATGTTTGTGTATTGATGCTTTGGTGGATATCCATAGCTTGATCTCATATCACTGCGAAGAGGGTAATGCCAGCAACGATTCCACAAAGAATTCTTCTCATGAGAGCAGTAAATTGAAGGGAGTCGAAGAAAGTGTAAGTTTGAGAACCTTTGGAATCCCCAACAATAGAGAGGATTCGAGCAGTCAGGCCATTTTAAAAATTTATAAACTTTCATCTGGGAGTTGTGGAGTTCGAGAACCCACGAGGTACTCAACAACAAGCTTCATTGATATATGAAGTTCAAGAACTAATTAAATCCTCAACAATAAAGGGGTTCGCTAATAGTTTTGGAACTTAGAGAAATTTTCAAAGAAAATAATAGTTTAGAAACTATTAAAGTTCCTCCAAAGTTTGTGAACCATATAAAAATGCCGATAAGCTTTTTTGTGATAGCTCGAGAATGTACATGGGTGAGGTCGTTGTAACTCCTTGTGGTAGTAGTGGGATTTTGATGTCATTTTAAAACCAACACAATGTACCACTGGTCATTTTATGTTGCCCCTCTATCTTTGAAATCATCAATGCCCTGTTGTGAAGAGTTTGACAATGAAATTCCTAAGAAATTTTAGATACATTTGTTTATTGTTTGTAGACCATCACTAGCTGATTAGATCTCTCTTATATAGCATCCAAAGATTATTGGGAATGTTTGGGAAAGAGAGCTTTGCTTGCTGCAATGTATGTACTGACTCATTATCTCCAACGCCAATGAATACCTTAGTTATGGGAGTCTTTATACAGGTTCTTTTTGTTCATTCCTATTGGTGTTCATCTATTCACTCATAGGGCTGATTAAAACCCATTACTGTTATGATTCGGTCGATGTCTCTCCACTATATTTGAATACTTAATATAGATGTACATCATAATAATGAGTATTCTCTCTAGATCACTAAGAATGTTGTATTGATTAAAGGATCAAAATAATTTACCTTTACTTGACATGACAAGCAGCAAGGAAGCATATTGCACAAGACTGCAGGCTTGACTAGCATCTGGATAGGGGGAATTTTAAAATTTCCAATGCTCAAATTGGGGAATAACACTATTTAGAGGTCAACTTTGGCATTTGAATTGAATAAGAAATTGTTTGAATTTTTCACTCTATTTCCATGCTAGGCAGAGATAAAAATTCATTCTTTATTTCAACTTATGGTCTGCACATGAGTTTAAATAAAAAATAAAATATTAGAAATAAACTCATTTATTTGTTTTTTCCATATGAAGAATAGTAGAGTATATTATAAAAAATTGTCACCCTTAATAATTTCACACTGTTTTTCCCTCCTAAATTATTGAACCTCATTGACCCCCCTAATGTCCTAAAATTATGCATTATGAGATCCCATTTGTACAACTTTTCAATAAACTACAAGCATTGAATAAATACATCCAACTCACAAGTTGCCCCTATCATTTAGTGTCTTGGAAATTTGGTTCAAGGCCCATATGCCCTTGGGCGTATGGGTCCCCCTTCTTGGCCAAGACCTATTTTTAGACATGTTGCTAGCAACATTTTAACATTTAGAATTCAAATTTCAAGTGTCGGCTTTCACAATCTAATTTTCAAGAAATTAGCACAATTGCATATAAATACCTAGTTATTTTATCATTTGAAATCTAAGAATTTTGGAAGTACACTATTGAGAAAATATAATTACCAAGAGCATTCAAAAGCAATTCAAGAGCAACATTCAAGAGTTTATTGCAAAATTCAAGATCCAAAATCATGTCAAATTTGATATGTGTTCATGTTATCATTAGTTTGTGAAGGCTAACATCTTTTTATAGGTCTCCAAAGCATTCAAGCATTCAAGCAAGCAAGATCTAAATCCTTGAGGAGATGAGTATGAATTAATTCCTTCAAGGCAGCCATTGAAGAGTGGTGAGTTGCAAAACTTTGTTGATTCTTCATTCCTTCCTTTCCATTATCATTTATCATTGACATTGCCATTGTGGAAGTGGGAAAACTTACTCAGGGTTTGATTGAGGCAAGCCCCTATATGACACAAAATTTTCCCTTTCTTTGAATGTGTAGGTTACAAGTTTGAAGAGGACTTGAAGATCCATTTTGCATTGTTTCATTTGTTGTCATCAAAGTTGTCAAGCCACAAAAACTCACCTACATAATTTATTGACGACATTCTGACAATTCTATAACTAGGAGTCAAGAGCTTAGATCCAGCATTAGAGGATTGCAGAATTAGTTTCAGGACCCTCCATCAAAGACCCCTACGCCCCTGTGGAGAAGGGGGATTCACTACTCATGAGTTCTCTTCATTCAAAGAGCCTCACAGGGCGAACTACCCTAAACTACATCAAGGAACAACACGAGAGTTCTAGAATCAGAAAGAGTAGGTCATAGATATTTTTTGGACAAACTGACGGGCTCTCGACCAAAGGATGGAAGTGCGGGTCTGGGACGACAGCGCGGCGCGCTGGCATCTCTTTGGCACGTTGGTGTTCGTACGGACCAAAAAGCGAGTTTATCACAGAAAATAGCTAAATGACTACTAGCAATCTGATTGTTAAGAATATACGAAATGTGATAAAATAACATAATATAATAGAACTGAAATAAAGTGAAATAGAAATGATATAGTAAGAGAATAAGAGAAAATTCTCACAAAAACCCAAGTAATGAACCTTCAACATGTGAATGTCTTCAAAACCTACATGCATAAGATCTAGAGAAAGTGTTGGGGTTGTATAGGGGTTTTCCTTAGTCAAACCCCCGTTTTGGTGTTCCCACCTCCATAGACAGCCAAATAGATAGAGAGAAATGAATAATGGAGTGATAAAGCAATCCCCGCTCGAGGAGGAGAACCCGTATCACAAAATAAAGGTGATAAAATCAATGCACGCTCGAGGAGGATAATTTGTATCACAAAATGTAGATGCAATAGGTAGAGGATGTGTGAAATCCCAAGATGCTTGCAAGCACAAGACAAGGGAGATATCGCATCCAAGGCTTAAGGAAGCCAAAAAGGGAGACAAAGATAGCTGCAAGAGCCAAGGGTATTGCAAAGAGTGTTGTAAGAGCTTGAGAGTGCTTGAGGATGCTGTAACAAACAAAAGAGTTATGTAAGCAAGAGCAAGAGAGGAGGAAAAAGCAGGAGCCAAAGCTAGAGAGAAGATAGATTACCAAATGGATTGAAAAGATAGCATTTAAGGAAGGAAAAGAAGCTTCTTGAGCCATTTCAAGAAGTCCCAAGTCGTTACCACTAACAAAACTTGCCAAAAAGTGGAAAACATGCTCGAAAATGGTCGTTTGAACATTGAAACATCACAAGATGCTAGTGCGACGCACATACGTCCCCATGACGCACTAGTGTCCAAACACATCATGCCCCAAAATGACACAAATGGGAAAAGCACAAGGTTCGACGCAAAGCAGACCTGCAAGGGTAGCTGTTGAAAAGGGGTGTTGAGTATCCTGAGAGGGAGAAAAGGCTGATGTAGGGGCTAAAATGAACCTACACAAATGCTAAGGGAGTGGACACTAAAGTGGATACAAGAATGTATGTGATTTTGCAAGGGGTGCAATTTTATGACATTACATTTTGCCCACACTTTAGCGGGCATATGAATCTGTACTAATATGCACGCTAAAGGAAATCTACTAAATATAAATAACATCATTATGCCAAAAGGATATTTTAGGGGAAGTAGATAACTTTTTGAACCAAGGAAGCACGCCCCCAAGCTGAAGATCTACAAAATAAACACATTAGACAAGAAAAACCTGCACAAGACAACAATGTGAGAACATCAAAATCCACTACATCATGAGGTTAGAACATAAAAAACACACATGCACAGACACCTAACTAACTAGCAAGATTTGAGACAACAAAGTGAAAGAGACCTTGATGTAAAAGGTTGTCTCGGTACTATGTGTCATCCCCAAATTAAGAACAATAACACATAGAAGAATTCTTAAACAGAGAGAAGAATGTAAGGATTGATCACTTCAAGAGAAGAATACATACAAAATTCAAGGAAGCAACCAATTTTGAAGAGAAAAAGATCATATACTAAGGATGAAGAAGATGCAGATCTTCAATCCAATATACACAATTGAGAAGAAAGAGAATTTAAGAGAAAGATGGAGAAGCTAGAAAGGCTCAAGAGAGAGCAAGAAAGAGGAATGAAAATTCCAAGAGAGATGGCTCCACAAGTACTCTCTCTTGAGGAGGTTCGAACAAAGGACTTTGTAGCTCCACAAAACTACGAAGTTGAACAAAGCACATCGAAGGCCCATAGACCAACGATGGAAAAATCCTGCAGGATGCAAGCACTTCACAGGCCCTCGAACCTACAAAGAAGGAATTCCCCCAAGTACTCTCTCATGAAGGAAGCCTAATGTAGGGTAATCCATAGAGTCAGATTGAAAAGCGACTTCACAGGCACACCTACAAAGCAACATGTTAATCCACAGAAAAAACATGTTAGAAGACAAAAAGCGATCATGCAGGCAAACAAGCATATAGTCACGCAGACAGTCTATATTTTGAAAGCTTTCAAAGAGGTTCCTTGGGAACCCTTCAAAAGAAAATGGATCCAATCAAGGGACACACTATTTGAAAAGTGAGGTCTAGTAAGTTTTCCCCAAAGCTAGATGCCATAGAATTCATTTGAGAGAAAAAAAAAAATTCAAAGGGATCCCTTGGGAACCCTTCAAAAGAAAAAGGGGTCCACTCAAGGGACTCTTCACTTGAAAGACATGGAGAAGAGGGGGTCCTTAAGAAGGACGCACATCTCCAGAAAAAGTTACCACTATCCCTAACATACAGGGGAGGAGAACCATACAAGATACTTAAAACATATAGGATAGAGGTATACCTCAATATCACTTGTCATCTGAAGAAGAGGCAAGTGCATCAACAAACAAATGAGTGATCGCACCTGAATCACAAAGTTGTTGTATTTTTTCCTTCAAGGCCTTACATTCACTAGTGGGATGGCCAAGCACTTGATGGTATGCACAAAAAGAATGTTTTTCTTTATCATGCTTATGAAATTTCTTACATATAGGAGAAGGAAGAGTAATCAAGTGGGCTTTGAGAAGCCTCAACAAAATACGCTCTTGCTCAGATAAAGAATGAGGAGTAGGGAGCAACCTTTTCTCTTGTGGAGAGAATTTTGACTGCTCACGAGAAGAAGACATGACGATAGCAGACATTGGAGGATGAATCAATCCACAAGGATGAGGTTGAGCGAAAATCACATCCACACTCAACTATGGTTTTCGTTTAGATTGTTCATTCGAGCAACCAAGCTCCAAATTATGCTTACGAGGTACACATTCTATAGGGACCTGAATGCCTTATTCGTTACACCCACAACCTTTACGCCCACAGCCACATTTAGAGGCAAGCTTAAAGTCGAGGCTATAACGTGTTTGCAAATCTTGAGAAGGAGGAGGATCTTCATATAGAGCATTATTCACTAACTCATTTGACCCCAATTTCTGATGAAACCTATATAATCAGATGTATCGTCGGGCACTTGTGCAAATTTCCATTTTTTTTTAAATTTTTACCCCGTCGTTCTTCGGAATTTTGACGAGCCGTTGTTTTGTGTACGTTTCGACGAAGATCTTTCGCCAAAATTGGGGCGGTCCTACAAAGTTAAATTATGGCGGGCATAAATTGAAATGAGCTCGACTATTTATTGCGAAAGTGTTTTGCTCGACGGTTTTCTTGGGGAAAATCAGAAGAAACTCAAGAAGATATCGCCAGGTTGAGGGAAGTCATTGTCTTTTTCCAGAATTCATTTGTGAAGTCAGATTTGTACTTCCAGGTTTGAAAATCATATTTGAAAGCAACATCTCATCAGATTTCATTTATAGTCTTGTGCATTTTTAGAATTTCATTTCAGATTTTAGACCTGGCTTCACAAATTATTTATAAGGGAATTGTTTATAACTGATGGAAAATTCTTGATGGATTTGGACAAAGATTATATTTGCAAGGTTTCAATTTTAACCCTAATGATCAATTTGCAATAGATTTGGGAGCCATAGCTAGATAATATCAAAGGTGTTGGTTGTTTTTTTACTGTAACCAAGTTTATCTTCTAGACACATATCATATAAAATCTTAGATAATACTGCCTTACAATACCATCAATCTATATTCTAACCCAATACTACTTATCAAATCCTTATATGAATATAGTCACCTATAACCTCACTCAAGCATTTTAATTAATTCCTTGAATTAAAGCTAAAATGAGAATCACACACCATAACAGTGAGATGAAAAAAATAACCCTTGATCATTTTATTCAAGATAATAATATATTCATACAATGGAGATACATGACCTTGAAAAAAGTAATTTTCATTCAGATGCTAGTACTGTCTTGAAAATTAAGTACCCATGAAACTAAAACCTACAACAGAATGACACCAAATGGTGTAGGAGCACACCTAGGCTAACCTCCATGTTTGTTATTTTGGCTTGTACTTGACTCTAGCCAAGTCTGGATGTTAGTTTGTTTTCAGACCTTAGAAGGTCATTTCTTTTGTGGTCTAGGTGAGTTAGTCATTAGGACTAAGGTCACACAAATAGCCAGTGTTAGTAATTTAAGTTTTCTTAATGTTAGTTGTCTATGGGAGATTAGAGTCTTAAAGATGTTCTAAACACTTAGTGGTTGTTGTAAAGATGCCTTAAGGCCATTAAATGAGTTGGTTCCTCAGAATCTAGAGGGAATAGTGGTCCTAAGAAATAGGATCAAGGCATAGAGAAAGATGCCAAATGTTGTAAAGAAGTTAGCATGGGCATGCAACTCGCTAACCTTTGGATTCCCTTGAGAATAGGAAGTGGGAGATTGGGCAACAGGCCCTAGAATCATGGGGATGGCATCTATTATGACCCAAGACTCGAATCTCATAACATGATGTAATTGGTAATTAGTTTTTGAAAGTAAAATAGAGAGCTCTACAACAGTGTTTTCAAGAACAACCCGAACTTTTGTGATGACAGAGATGCTTAATGGATTGAGAGACTGAGTTTAGTATTTGTTTAGTGTTCTATAGGATTATCTTAGTCTTTTTCATTTGATAAGCAAGTTGTTTAGAGTAGGATATTTGGTGTTAGGCAAATTGTTTTGGTTTTAAGTTCTTATTGGTCCAGTCTTGACCAGTTGGTGCTTTCATGGCTCCCCCATGAAATCTAGCCTTGGGAAACACCTAAGGACAGGTGGAAATGTTAGGGGAGTATTAGTGTATATATATTTAGGATTAGGAAGCATGAAAGAGTGGAGAGCTCTTTTTATCACTAGTCTCTAGGCGAGCAGACAGAGCCCGGTTAGAGGTCTAGGAATGTCTTTGAAGATTTCTTGCAGGGTAAAGAGGTACTATATGGAACAGGTACAGGTTCAAGTAGGGTTTCATCATAGCTCATCATACTAGGTGGACTGAGGTCATGTCAATCATTTAGTTTATGGTTTGAACAGGTTCCAAGCAAGATTACAGTCAGTCCTAGAAATTAGGCCTTTTAGCTCTATTGTCCTAAGTTGTAGGAAACTAGTGTACGGAGGTTGTCAGGCCCTAAGCCCCATTGAACCTTTTAAAACTTCCAAATGAGTATCCAAATATTCCTTTAGTTTTGTAGGGTCTTTGGAAAAATTTAGCAAGAATTGATAAAACAAGACTGGTAAAGGCTACAAGGAATAGGCCTGTTTAAGGTCTCAAATGGTGAAACCTTGAACCCGGTAAGGATAGGGTTGAAGAACCTTCTAAAATGGTTCAAATATGCAAGGTTATGAATGTTTTCAATAGGATGGGCACCCCTGCAATGAAGAATGACGTTTGTGAGAAGTTAGCACTTAGAACTTTCTAAGTGAGGAAGAGAAATTGAACTTGTCAAATGGTGTTAGTCCTCCAACGTGAAGTACAAAGGATAGAAATCTTAGAGAAGAGTTAGAATTGGACTTAGTTAATCATCTAAGCCAATTAGGACCTAGAGGAGACTAGGTTCCTAGAAGAGACAAGTTGGGTCTCTTAGTTGCAGTGCAAGCAAGCCTTGGAACACTCACATCACCAAACCTAAGAATAGTATCTTCACTATAATATCAAGCTCTTTACAAATTCGCTCTGCAACTTCAGTTAGACTTGACCTAAAGATATCTAACTTGCTAACCGGCCATATTTTTTGTCCTGAAAGCCTTCTTATAGGGAAAATGAAGGAGCAACAAGCATCGGACCAGAAATACACCTATCACTGGTCACTTGGACTGCCTTATGTCATTTCAAAAATTGGTTACAACAGCTGAGTCTCTGGAGAATCTTCTTGTTCATCCCATCCACTGGAGAATAATTGTTGCATTTGCCAAACTTTGAAAACTTGCACCAAAACTGCCACCAAGACATAGCCAAAATTTGTTATAACCATAACCGCTGAGCTGTTAACTGTCGATTGTAGACTTTGTCCTATTCTTGTTCAGTTAAGTACTTTTCTACCCATCCTTGATATTCCTCATCCGTTGGCCAATTAAAATTTACCACCTAATTTACCTTTGCACTGTAAGTTGTATACTTTACTGCAACTTGATTCGCCTCCCTTTCAAAAGATTCCAAAAATGTGCTAGTGTTAATGATTTCATCTACCCTGTCCTTCCATTGTTGCAGTGATCTAACATTTCCTTGGGCATCTACAATATCTGGTAAAGATGTGCCACTCCAGTCATCAAAACTCTTTACCAACTCTTTAATCCTCTTGCTCAAATCATCAGGTAAGGCTTGGAAACCTTGCAGTGACTTCACAAAGTCTTGAGTAGGCCTTAATTGTTGAGGCCTATTAGCTACATTTTGAGAATTTCATTTCCAGATTTTGTTGTGCAAGTTCAATATTCTGATTTTAAGAGTATAACAGTTGGAAATCACTGTAAAATCGGAATTTAATAATTTTTGGAATTAGCATTTGAAAGTGTTTTTTGGGGTCATTAACTTCAGACTATCTTCTCTTTTGCAGGGGTGGTTGCATGCCAATTTTTTTTGGTGTAAAATATCATAATTATTATATTTTGTTACCTGTGTACGATTAAAAATTATTGGAGTGTGTGTGAGTTTGATATTTTTTGAAGATCTAAATATTCAAGCTTGGCAAAGAAAAATCATGTCAGATAATATTAGTCCAGAACAAAATGAAGAGACAGTTGCTAGATTGTGGGCTATATTGAAAAAAAAGGGTGATGGGAAATGTTATTGTCATTGCAATAATTGCAAGGGCTTAAAGACGAGAAGACTTTTAATTACAATAGCTAAGAAACATTGTAGGCAACATGGTCACATTGAAGAGGGGCATGATTATCGTCCATTGGTAAGTTGTTCATTATATGTGTTTATATTGGTTGAATTTGTAAATGTTTATATTGTTTTAACATTTGATATATATATATAAAATCACTTGATCATGATCATGGTTTATTTGTGTCTATCATTATTATAAAGGTGGGGCATATCACGGCCCAGAGAATGTGGTTTTGCAAGCAGAGGAACATGGAGCTGTGAATATCGAAGATGAAGTTAATGATTCTATGGAAGAAGATGATCATGCACCAGAAAAAATAATTGAAGATGATGGTACAAATACATTGATCCATGACACATGTAGTGGCACATCTGATCATGTTGATCGAGATGACTTTGATGATGTTCATGATTTACCTATACTTGAGAAGGCATACGAGCTGCTTTATGAAGGCTCCCAAACAACTCTTCTCTCTACTATATTGTTGCTAGTGAACTTGAAGGTTATGAATGGTTTATCCAACATAGCAATCTCACGGATGTTAAGGTATGTCATATATGTCAGTTTTTTTCATCTATTTTAATTGTTGTTAGTTCATCGCTAGTAAATAAAGGATGAAGTATGTACCTTTAATATTCTTTATATTAAGAAGTTATTTTTTGTTGTAGATTGATTGGTGAATTTTTGTTACCACCATCAAATATTTTACCTCGCTCATACCGAGATTTATCTGGCATTATGAAAGATATTGGAATGGAGTATTAAGCAATAGATGCATGTCCCAATGATCATATTATATATCATAAACAACATGAATTTGCAACAGAATACCCAGAATGTCATATCAGTAGATATCGAACAGATCAACTAACAAAAAAGGTGCCTTGCAAGGTTCTTCGTTATATTCTCATTATTCTACATATGCAACAATTATTTAGGTGTGAAAGCTAAGCGCAATTTATGGATTACCATGCACGTAATAGAAGTGGAGATGAGATTCTTCGAATGCATGCGGATGGTTCTACATTTAGGGAAATGGAGGAAAAATGGCCACACTTTAAAGAAGAACCTCGTAATCTCAGGCTTTCATTGGCAACGGACGGTGTCAATCCATTTGGAGAGCTGAGATCTATTTACTTGGTGTGGCCTATTTTTGTTATCAACAATAAAATTCCTCCATGGATGTTAATAAAGAGGGAGCACATAATGTTGGCAATGATTGTTCCAAGTATTTGTTTACATCAATTTTCTTTAACGTAGTAGCATCTCATTTGTCTTATTTGTTGCATAATGACTTATATGTTTTTTCACTTAATAGTCATGTACATGAATTTATATATATTGCAGTAAAATGGTTATAATAATTATGTAATGTTTATGTTCATTCAACTAGGTAAGTACCAAGTTAAAGATATGAATGTATATATTGAGCCTCTTATCGATGAGTTATTAAAGTTATGGAATGGCATCACTATGTATGATGTATCTAGACCAATAGGACAAAGACAATTTCAATTCCATGCAATGCAATGCTTGTATGGACAATTCATGATGCCCCAGGGCTAACACATTTTTTTGGTATGTTATAACGTTCAACTGCATGACTTTAACGATATTCAATTTTATGAATTAGATATCATGCATGTTTTTAAAATAATCTATTCATTATATATAATTATAAAAATTGACATATTTAATCCAATTATATATGATTTGCAGGTCTTCAAACAAAGGGAAAATTTGCATGTCCAATTTGTGGTCCAAAGATGAAATCTCGTCGTTCAACAAATTTAGGAAAGTAGGTGTTTGATGAGTATAGGCACTTTCTCCACAAAAATCATAAGTATCGAACTACTGAAAAACATCTTTTCAATGGGAAAGAAGAGACTACATCAAAACCACGAAGAATGACACCTCACCTATGGAAGTTGGAATATAATAGAATTAATCGTCAAGGTTATACATCGGATCAAATTGTTTATCTATCATTTATGATATGTTTTGAATTTATATTTTTATTTTGTGATCATGCTGTAATTGACAATGATTGTCATTGTTAATTTGTTTAACTTATATGCTTCATGAAGGTTGTCAAGGCATTAATGGTCGGCTTCCACGAGGACTGAAAAGTTATCCCAGACAATTTAGTAGGTTGCCCTACTATGAGCAGCTACAAATTGTGCATTTGTTTGATACAATGCATATCGGAAAGAATATGACAAAAACATTATGGAAAATATTGGTTGGAAGGCATTACAAAGAAAAATTTGTCAAAATTTGTAGTGACATTCAGGAAGCCAGTCATGCAATGAAAAATTTCATTCAATTAAATAGCGATGGAGAACAAATTAATATAAGTGCCCTTCCTTGGTTATTAGCAGAGCAGCAAAGCAATGCTATAAAACAAGTCATATGAAAAATTCGATTTCCCACAGGATTTGCTGCCAACATAAACAATATCATAACAAAGAAAAGTGAATTTGGGTCAGGGATGAAAATGCATGATTGGCATACCTTCATTAAGGTAATTATTCTGGTATATTATATATATATTTGTATACTGCATGTACTTTTCATTGTATTATGTTTACTACTTTTGGAAAAATACTAATGAAAAGATCATTTTATAATTGTTGCAGTACGTTCTACCTCTATCTCTCCCAAACAACTTCGACAACAATGTCAAGCAAGTTATATATGATCTTGAAAAATACATGAGGTAAGTAGCGATATTTGTTCAATTCATTGTATATTTTTGTTAAATCTCATTAATATATTTGTGCCTTGAATCACTTGTAGATGGATATCATCTAAAGCAATCCATAAAGAAGATATAAATTATTGGAAGAGAAGAATTCCTCGTCTAATGTGTGAAATGCAAAAGTGTCTACCTTCGACATTTTTCAATGCACAAGAACACTACCTCATACACCAAGTTGAGGAGATTGAATTGTGTGGACCTGTACACACAAGGTCAATGTGGATGGTTGAGAGGCACTTGAAATTTTTGAAGGCTTTGGTTAGACAGAGAGCACATCCCGAGGGTTCTATGGTGGAGGGATACATGGTATACCAGACCATGGTGTACATTACTAAATATCTTCCTAAGTTTGCAGCAAAGATCCATCTAGTCGCATTTGGGATCCCAACTCCATTAACAAATTCGAAGGGGAGTACTTGATGGGGAAAGGTAGATTGAGGAAAGTGTCAGGTAATTATAAGATGGTCATGGAGATTGGTGTAAGTGTTCCAAGGCTTTCTTGCACAACTAGCTAAGAAGACCTTTCCTTTTCTTCTTCTGGGAACCTAATATTTTTTAGGTCCTTGTTAGGCTTAGATGATTAACTAAGTCCTAATCCAACTCCTCTCCAAGAGTCTCACACCTTGTGCTTCACCTTGAAGGACTAACACCACTTTGTTATGTGCAAACTCTCTCCTACACTTAGAAGACTCTAAGTGCCAACATCACACAAATATTGAATTGATTGCAGAGGTGCCAAACACATTGGAAACATGTTATGTACTTCCAACTGGATCCATCTTGGAGGATCTCCAAACTCCTTTCCTACCGGTTTCAAGAATTGGTCTAGGAGGCCTATTTCTTGTAGCCCTTGACAGAGACCTTTACTTCATTCCTGCCCAAACTTTCCAAACAATTTAAAAAAACAATTCCACATTCGAATACCCTTTTGGATTTTCTGAAGGATTTAAAAGATTCTATACTCCTAAGTCCTCTGTACACTGGTTTCCTATTATCTAGGTTAAATAGGGCTATTAGGCCTAGTTTGTAGGACCCCACTGGTTTTTTTGCTCAAACCTCAGTCAAATGGATTGATAGAACCTCAATCCTTCTAGCATGTTAGGATATGTCTATACCCTACCTGAAACTATACTTGTTTCGTACTGTACCTCAATCCCCTGCCTAAATTCTTCAATTCATTACTGTTAAACCTCTAACCGGGCACTCTAAGCTCGCCTAGGACTTGACATTAAACACAGCTGTTCCACTCTCCATGAATCCTAACTCTACATATGTATAGACGAATGGCTCCCCTAACACATCCATCTACCCTCAGGAAAATCTCATGACTAGATTTCATAGGGGAGCCATAAAAACACAAGCTGGTCGGGACAGGACTAGTAAAACCCTTAAACCTTAACCTATCTATTCAGGACACTAAAACAACTAAAATCAACTTACTTGTAGAATGAAAAAAGTTTAATACTATCCCATGAACACAACTCTAACACTAAATCAAAACATCCAATTCACTTAGTATCACTGTCACTCAATAACACTCGTAGTTCACATAAAAACAGAAATTGCAGAGCTATCTTCTATTCCAAAAACTTGATTACAATCTCCCTCTTTCTTGAATTCAAGCCTGCTTCATATTAGATTCCATTCACCATGTTTGTAGGGCATGTTGGTCGATCCCCCACTCCTATCCTTTAGGGGATCCTATGTAACCGAGTTGCATGCAACATTTGCCATAATGGCAACTGTTGTCATGACAAGTTTGTAACAACATTTGGCAACTCTGTCATTACGCCACCTTCCTAACTCTTAGGACCTTTATCTCTTATATTTCGAGTAACCAATACCATTAAAGGCCTCATGGCATCTTTCTAACATCATTCATGTGCTTAGAACACATTTAAGACTCAAATCCCAACTTAAGCTACTAAGGCTAAGCAATGTAAAAACTATTAACAATGACTAACTTTGGTGACCTTAGTCCTAATGACTAACTCACCTAGCCACAACAATGACCTTCTAAGGTCCAAAACAAACATACAATTACTCTGACTTGGCTAATGTCAGATATAAGCCCAAAATATCCTAACTATGGAGGTTAGCCTAGGTGTGCTTCTGCACCAGAGATTAATTATAATACATTTTACATTTGGTTTTTATGTATATTGTACTTATAAATTAAGGTCGTATACTGTGGTAATTAACTAATTATAAGTCTTTTGTGAATTTCTTTTTTTTTTTATATAGTTGGTCGAGAGTGCAATGCACTACATTTGTATGTCGCAAACAATCTTGATTGGATGATGGTATTGATTGAATGCTGTCAACAATCTGGTCACGTATTAACATGGGAAGGTGTGGCTTCATTGGTTAAAGAAGCTCATCGTAATGGAGATTTCAATGTTACACCAAGGGAAATTGATTTAGCATATGGTTTAAGAGATAAATAGGTATGTATAAATATATTAATCACCCATATTATTTAATTATTTTCAATTATATTGATGTATATATATGTTGAGATTTTTTTCTTTGCATACATTCGGCCAAGAATAAATATGTTTATCAACTGACGATATTGCAATAAGTTTTGCGTGTTTGACATATTGCAGATGAAACACCACAAGGCTATGTGGTGCAATGGTCGTAAATTTCAAATCAAAAAGTTGGATGACACAAAGAAAACTTGTGATTCTGGGATAACTGCAGTCTTCCAGGTGACTAATGTTTCATCTAGAAGCGACATACATCCAGAAGTCTCAGAAAATCAATACTATGGGATTTTGGATGATATACTTGAGTGTGACTTTAAGTCCTTCAAATTAGTTTTGTTCGTCGTCCTATGGTACAAGCTACGATTGAATGAAAATGATCCCGAGAGAACTGTTATTGAACATGATAATGGATTTACCAAGGTTAATACAAGGTATTTTAAGCGAGCTAGAAATGAGCCCTATGTTCTTCCAAGCCAATGTGAGCAGGTATTTTACTCAGAGGTTCTAGGTAAAGCGGGTTGGTCATATGTTGTTAGACATGATCCAAGAGGAAGGCCGGTAAAGTATGATGTGGTGGAAGAAGAAGATACTAAAAAAATAGAAGATGATGTAGATGATGATCAGGATCAACAGTTAGTTGATGATGTCCCTGATGAAGATGTCGAAGAGGAGGAACTAGATCATGATGATGCAGGAGTTAATGTTCATGAAGATGATATCCGTGTGGATGATGACATTATCGAAACTGATATCAATGACGATGATGATGATATGACCAATCCTTACAATGTTGAATCTGGATTGGATGATACAGACAAAGAGTTGGATGAAGAAGAAGATCAATGACATTAATTTGTATTGTCTATTTGATATTAATTTCTTGAAAGAATTATATTTGACTTATGAGGTTACATAATTAATTTATGATGTTTTTAATTTTAATTATATTTGAATTATATTAGAATATGTTCAGTTAACAGATGTAAAAAATAAAATGGATAAACCAAAAGATGAAAGCGTGAGACCACTTCCTTGTTGGGTGTATGGAGTCTAATGAAGATATATAAAAGTGTAATCTATGATGGCAATAATCCAAAGTGTTTGGCACACAGATGTAGTTTATAACTTGTATAAATGCACAAGTAAATGACTGACAAACTCTACTTGAGATAGAATGACAATCCTAGTTATGTGATTCTTCTTATTGATACAATTAATACTCTTTAGTTACTGTGATTGACTAGGAGGGTTTAATCTTTACTTGAAAGAACCAAATAATCACATCACACAAATACAGCAAATGTGTATCGATAAACTGAATATATATATATATGTGCTTGATATATCAATTTAAACAACATAAAAGCATCAATAGTATCAACTACTTCGAGCATGAGATGATTACAACGATATTTCACCACATAAGATAGTCATTTATTTTGCAATTTGGCAGCAAGCTCTAAGCTAAGACAAACAGACACAGAACCTTACAAACACATACGATTTAGGCCAGTGCCATATACTATTGGGGAGTCGAGTTAATTCACAAATATTTAGATTTCCATAACAGGTTCAAACGCATAACATATAAGATCTTTGACAATATTGCATTACAACAGTGTCAATTTCTATCCTAACTCAATACTTCTTATCAAATCCCTTTACAAACATATCCATCTACGACTCCATCCAAGCATTTTAATTTACTCTTTGAATTAAAGCAAAAATGGAAATCATACACACCATGATAATAGTGAGATGAACGTCATAACCCTTGATTATATCATTCAAAATTGTGATATGTTTATACAAAGGAGAGCCATGAGCTCTAAATATATCACTATAACTGAAATGCTAGTACTGTCATGAAACATCAAACCTTCATGCTGTTGGAACTGTCAAATTTTGACAAATTCATTATTTCTTCATGATTATTAGTCTCCAAAAAAAGATTCATAATGCAGACAAAAATATCCTCACATAGCATATTTTACCAAAATCCGATTTAAAATTGTGCCATAACGCCCCATAAATTTCATCTGACATTAAAATCTTTACATATGAAAATATCGACATAAGTTGATGCAAGTCTCATCGATGATAATATACATATCCTAAATGTATCGGCAAGACATAGCAAGGGTCACACCGATCAAGTTATACACAGAGAGAATACGGGTTTCTATATCTTATCGGCAAGACAAAAAGTATCGGCGAGACGATGTAAGGTCACATCGAGCTAAATTACCTTTTGCCGATTGGAGTAACGTAAAGTCTATCGGGGATACTTTGGTCATCGGAGAGAGATTTTAAAACATTGCCCGTAGCGTTATTAGTCTTGCCGATAAAGCAAAAGGAGGACTCAATCGGTAAGACAAACGATGCCGGGAAGAGTTCATAAAAGTCTTACTGACCCTTTGGGTTACACTAACAGAATTGAGCATGCGGAGATAAAGGGTATTGATAAGACGATGCTCGTTGTCTTGCCGAAGAAGAGGCATATCGGTGAGACATGTCACCACGGGGAGATCTAAGAGACATCACAACGAGTATTATTCTGTCGCCAGAACAAATTGTTTGGTCTCAGTGACATACTCGATAAAGTGAACATCTCGGTGAGACAAAGTACTTTCGGAGTAAGGCAAAGAACCGTTGGCCCGATTCATTAAGTCTGAGTGATAGTTGTTTCGGTGAAAGTCATGGCGATATAAAAGCAAAAGGAAAGAAACTATCGGGGAGACTTGTGATGTTGGGGAAACTGCAAGACATCTTGGCGGGTGGGCGATCGTTGAACCCTGATGTGATAGTGAGAATTTCAAAAAAAAAACTTGCAGCATTCATGTCTCGATCGGTAAAAGACATTAATGGCACCACGAAGCGTAGGAGATTTTGCATATCAGGGTATGATCAATTGAAATCATTGTCTCACATAATTCAAAGTGAAGGAGAGCAAGGGAGCCAACAAAGCAATTAAGGCATTCACCTGGCTTGAGTTTGGAAGAAGTTACAGTAAGTTTCTCGTCCTCTTAGAATTCGTAAAAATTTGAATTATGGAAGGCACTGGTTCAGGAAAACTAAAGGGAAGAAAACTCGGGGAGGGAAGCCAATCAAAAGCAAAAAAACAAAAGACTGAGTTGCAACCAGAAGGTACTGAAAGGAAGCTAAATCAAGACCTCATAGACCAGTTACCTAGTTCTGGACCTAAAGCTAGGCGTTCTGCACAACTCAAAGCGGAAGTTGACAAATTGGATGACAAATGCAAATTTATAGGTGATGTTTGGACTCCGATTAGAGGCTATGAGTTATTCAATTTCCATTACCACAGGAGAAATTGCTTTGAGCCAATATGCAATCCATGCAGGCTCAATTTAGGGAAATTAGTGTGCCCTAATGTTTTTATTAACGTCGAACTGGTAAAATTGCTAGCCGGACACTATGATTCGAAAAAGAAAGCTATATGTGATTTGTCAGGGAATCCATTGATACATGTATCTGAGAATGCAATTGCTGAGGTTTTCAGAATGAAGGGAATATGCAGTGACAAAGTAGTGAGTGAAGAGCTTGATAGTGAGTTCAGAAGGATGGACACCATTTATAAAGGGTGGAGGTTACCTCTGCATAGAATTAGGTGTCATGGCAAACCTACTCCAATGGAAGACAGTGAGGGGCCACCCTTTCATGTAGACCTCTTCGAACCTTACCTAAAATATACTTACTACTCAATGGGACAGGTATTAGGGATGGAGGTACCTAAGCATATGGCGGTTGTGCCCATGGTGATTTCTGTAGACATTCAGTACCACAATTCCAGATCATTTGAATATGATGCACATGTTTTTAAGGAGCTGGATGCAGGTTTGATAGCGATAAAGAGTGGTGCTTTTGTTCTCCATCTCAGAAATTACTCACTGCTGATGCACTTAGTGTTGTATTTTGGACAAGAGTTAGGTTTATGGCCCTAGGAGCTGAGGATTTCACAATCCGACAAGGAAGGTAGGCCATTGCATGTTCAATTATGGACTGTTGTTTGGGACAACAGGTTTGCCAATTCAAATTTCTTGCATTTTGAAGAATTCTTTGTGAAACCCTTGTATAGATTTTTTAGCCATCCTTGTGATTATTCTTTATCTGAACAATTAAAAAGGTTTCTTAGGCCTAGAGATTACAATGGACCAATTAACCACAACTGGGGGGATTGGTATTGCTTAGAGAATGCCACAATGATTAGGGTTTATGGCTTTGAGGATACACCTTTCATTCTACCCAGAACTGTCCCAGATAGAATTGCATACCTTGAAATTGTTAGGCAAATGGATTACTCCAGTGTTATGAACTTAAGTTCATATGGGAAACAGGATTTTATGCCTAGTACATTGTGTTTTAGTGATTTCACTGTATTAGCCAAGGAAGGTTATGATCTAATTCTGGACAAATTATTGCACTACAGCATGAGCAGAGCACCAGTGAGAAAGAACTTTGATCCAGAAGGGTATATCCACTCTGCCAGACAAAAAGTAAATCTTAGAGGGTACCATCATGTGCCCTTTAAATCTAATGACATAATCAGAAACCTGGAGGCAGAGGAAGCTAAAATTGTGATTGAAAAACATAATCAGGAGTTGGTGGATGTTGAGTTGTTATCCTCCATTAAGGGGATTTCAGAAATAGATAGGCCACAAAGCTCATCTGGGAAAGTTTCAAGAATGAAGACTCAGGAGTATGCCTATGTTGCCAGAGAAATAGATGTTGAGGAAACCATGGATGTAGTTACAAGACATGAAGACTATAGGTATTTCATATCAGATGATGAATTTATAAAGACCTCGGAGTTTAAGACATTTTTATATAAGCAAAAAGGGAAAGAGATAAGGGGACAGGTTGACAATGTCACTCCAGGGAATGAGGATCAACTGTTAAAAAGCTTAAAGGATGAAGTGGAAAAAGAGATGATTGACATGACCCCTGAAAAGGGGAGGGAGTTGCTTGAAAAGGTAGGTGTTATGATTTTTCCAGGTTTGGATATGAATTTTGCATTAGTTTTTGATAGTTTCTTAAAAGATAACAATGCTACCCACAAGCTCAGTATAGAGAAGGTGACGGAGGTATACACAGGATCAAGATACAATCCTAATGATGAAACATTGATGATTTGGGCCTTGTATCCTCCTCACAAGAAATCAATTGTTATTGATACTGAAAAGGTATTCGGACATGTCATGACCCTGAAGGCTAGGGAGGTTGATCGTGTAGCGACTGCTGATATTGGGATAAATATAGCCAAGTTGAATAAAGCCCAAATCCAAGCATTGATAAGGGAAAGGGAGATGTACAAAATCAATAATGAGAGGATGTTGAGAGAGAATGAACGCTTGAAAGACTTGGTAGGTGGTGTAACATAACCAACAAGGATGCTCACTCATGGTGAGAGTTCACAGAAAAAAGACCATTGGGAAGGGTCAACTGCATACTCTCAAGGGAGAATGGATGCATTTTCTGCAATAATAAAAAAAAGGAAGGTTGTTTTAACCACTTGGTAAAATAAACTCTGGGGAAAACATTCACAGTACGTAGATGCAATAAAGGAACATAGGAGAGTGGATAGCAGAATTCAGGAAAGAATTGAGGAATTGGAGGAGGACACTACTAGTAATGAAGAGATTGAAAAATATGCCAATTATATTATGGATAGGCACAAGGATTTCTATGTGGAGTTACAAAGGGATATGTAGGAATTGACAGTGCGAAACAATACTCCAAGGGATGCTGGAGACAGCCACTGCGAAAGATGTGATATTGGATGTAGCATGTGAGCAAAATGAGCAAATGATAATGATGGAGATTGTGATCCGTGATGCGTTGGGAGATGCCAACACTTATGAGCGCCAGGATTATACGGAGCATATGTCTGCAATCCATTTGTGGCTCAAGAGAAATTAGTTAATAGTGGATTTGTTAAACCTTTTATGCTTTAAACCTTTTTGAAAAGGCACGTCCTTTTGCAAACTGATGTATAAGTATCCGTTGTTGGATAAATTTAAGGGGTAGAAGATAGAATTAGAATAGGATAGACTACTGTAAGCATTAAATTTTCAGAAATGATGACATTCAAGGAGACTATGTTGCATGTATGAACTTTGAAGGAGATAATGAAAGACTGTTGATTTAGTGGCTTCATTCTGGTATCAATTGTTTGTTGGATTCTTGCGATTATTTGATTGTCTCCAATCTGATGTTTCTTGGTTGTTTAAATTGAAGTATCAAGTATATATTCTATTTATCAGTACACATTTGTTGTTTTTGTGTGATTTGGTTTATTGGATTCTTTAAAGAAGAATTAAAATTCCTTTCAATAAATTACAGTAATCTGGGAATGCCATTTGGATCATTAAGAAGAATCAGATTATTAGATTTGATATTCTACCTCAACTAGGGTTTATCATTTACACTCTTGCATGTTTATACCAGTTGTAAACTCATAGTTATATGCCAAACAATTAGAGGACCTGCTAGATAGAAACCATTCATTAAAGGCTTTCATTTGACTCCATTTTACCCAATAAGGCACTGGTCTCCCTTATTTACATTACATTAGTTTTATTCATTTCATTTAACATCTCTTAATTGAACATATTAATTCATACCTTGATATTGCATATACAATTTATACCAAAGTAGGATCATATCTTTCCACTATTAAATTGCCATTTGTGGATAGTTAGATCAAGTAGGAAACATAAATTGAACATATTAATTTAGTATAAGAGTCAACCAATCATAAGGAAAACATAATATGAAGATGAATTTTCTCAAATCTTGTGGTTGTAGATGCCCTTTTGAAATCTATGCAAAATGTGGGAGGATAGACAAAGCTCATGAACTATTTGACACAATGCCTTGAATAATTGTAATCTCATGGAATAGACTCTAATTAGAAAAGTCTCATCACTGCCCTCATAACAATCTATCAATTTGTTTTAATGTCTATTATGTTATACCCAATTTGGGACATGGGGTATAACAAAATAGACACTAAAATAAATTGAGAGATTACAATTCTTTGAGACATTTTGTCAAATAGTTCACAAGCTTTTTCTATCCTTCCACATTCTGTATAAATTTTAAAAGGGCATCTACAACCACAACATTTGAAAAAAATCATCTTCATATTATGCTTTGATGGATGTCTATACCTTGTTCCAAATCTCCCATATTAAGGAAACCAATAAGGATTTTTGTGAAGGTTGTGTTGGTGTTTAAAATACAATCCATGTAGAGGTTGTAGATATCTAAGAGGTAGCCAACCCCTATCGAGGACAACTACAACCACTAATGGCCAACTAACGAGAGTCAGTAAAGGACCGACTTCTCCTACACTTTTGGCTCTGTAGGACCAAGGTGGGTAAACCTAAACTTGTTCACATGAATGTCTCATGATTGGTAAGAACACTTCCTGTGTACAGATTACAATTCCTACACACTCAAAGGGATAGTGATCATCTCAAGGTTTTGGCAGACCAGAGAATGACTACCAGTACCAAAGAGCAACAAAACTGACCCACTTATTTGTTACAATACCTCCCTGAGGAGGACAAGGTTGTATTCAAGTGTTTTGTGTTCAATATTTGGATATCCTTGCTTAGAACCTATAGTCTTGAACTAATAAAATGACACAAACATTATCCAGTGCTTCATCCATAGGGCAACGGAGTCATATAAAACAAAATCCTGATACGATGAGCCCATCTCATATAGCATTACTATCATGAGATATTTTAGCATATTAAGATAGTAATTCTTCAAGCATCCTGAGTATATACAACCATGAACATGTAACTTATTTTTCAAGCATTTGATTAACTCTTTGAGTTAAAGCAAGAAAATGAATCACATTTTCAATTAACTATTGAAACTGAACAAATGAATCTTTGATAAAGCTATTCATAATCCATGGCACACACCCAGGAGAGTAAACCATCTTAATTTTATAGATTTCTTTCGATATAAGTAATTAAAAAAGCATATCACACTAATTTGTATATAAACCTAACCCCAGGATGACTTCCTGAAACAAAATGTTCATAACACTTTAACAATAAAGAGGACTGTATAACTTCCAAGCGTCAGATTGCAAAAATTTTCTGACCCTTCACAATGAGCCATGAAATCTCCTTTATAGAATAGGAGAGTAACAAGCATTAGGCTACATTGTGACACCAAATTGAATTTCAGCACCAAAATGAAATTCAAAATTTACATTCCTTGTCATAATGATAACGTGCATGAACAAAGGAATCAAAACGGTTATGAAATAACCAGTCGAAAAATAAAATTTCGTGCAAAGCACGCGTACGTCCATATCCACATCCACTTGATAGAACAACAAGAGAAGAGAAGACACGTCCAACAGACCCACTGCCAGTAATCATGAAGAAGCAACACGGCCCCGGTACAAGCATCCGCTCCGAGTTCAACCCTGCGATAGCGATGACACCACCTCCTCTTTACCAACCTTGCGAGCACATTCCCGAACAACTGGACCTGGTGCTAATGCAGACACTGGCTCAATTTCCAGAACCTCCTCATCCACTCCCATAAGATTGGCCAAGGAAGCCAAATAGCACCGATAATCAGAATCAGTCTCAGATTCATCAGAATCCGAGATGATTATCGGGGACAAACAATGTACTGGCCTCTTCCCAGTGTTCCTAATAATAGCCTTGCGAGACATGGGAGAATCGTATTTCTTCATGACTAGTGAAGCCAGCCTTGCACTCCTTCATTTAACTGATTTACTCATGATAGAAATAGAGCACAGCCACAAATAGAAGAAAAACCTTACTACACTTAGACACAAGAGAATGCAATGCTGATTACATACAATTCAGTTAGCATTTATAGAGCCTACCAGTATGCAGGGTACAATTACTTGAAGGTGATTCAAGCACTTGCACAGTTAATGATCCAGATAACTATGAATACCCTCAGCAAGATGGCACTATTTGCACATAGGAGGAAATCAGGTGGAGATCCTCGGGAGAAAAGAAACCTATATCATTAATGACACAAGCAACAACCAAGTAATACATGCCATGCGGGCAACTCACACACTTCTTCCCTATAAATGAACTGCCGATTCGGGAGGCACTTTAACAAACGGAGGGTGGAGATCAAGGATGTTGACAATCCACGTCAACACCTTCAGAAAACATATACAATCAAAAACTCGTAGAAGAATAGACCCAGACCGCACAATGGGTCCCATATAATCCCACTTGCATGAAAAGAAAAGCCACGTGCCACTCCCTCGCGAACCTCGCAACACTCTCCTGGATATTTACTCTACCCGTGCGAGGTGTGCGGGAGATCATGATCACCTCGTTATTGATGGCTATTACTGGTGAAAAGATGGCCCCCTGTCATATCAAACACCTCAGGAAGAAAACCCATTCATCCATTCACGCCACATGGCCATATCTCGCGAACCTCGCACTACTTTGATGACGCCAGCAGACAAACCTGCGAGGTCTGCGAGAAGCAGTCAAGATCGAATTCTGTGATCGAACGGCTCATCAGCCCTCAAATGGAACATTTAAGTGGGGCCCGCATTAAAATTTCTAGCGGTGTAATACCTAGGCCATTACGCCAAAAAGACCAAAAAATCAGGTGAAATAGGGCTGGTTAAGCATGACCCAAGAGGGATGAAACCTCGTTTAAGTGACCGGTCCACCATGGCAACAGGTCACCATTAAAACATAACAAGAGGGTTTTGACCAATCCATACTGAAGGTTACCCTGAGTAATTTAGAAACCCTCTAACCCCAGCTTCAATTTACTGAAGCTTCATCAGGTTGTGGAATTTTTCTTTGCATCTACCAATTGCATTTGTTTGAAAGTTTCTAAACCATTTTCAACAAATCCATTATGTGTATATTCTAAAATCATTATAGTCCTTATAGTCCTTCTAGTCCACATCACTTTGTTTTTTGAAGAAACTGATACCATATATTTCTTATTTATGTTCTAAATTGGATACATGTTTATAAGTTTGATATTACAATTAATAATATTAATTTTGGCAAGACAATAAAAGATTTTGTTGATTTTAAAAATATATGCATCCCAATGTAAAAATTCCAACAATGGAAGCAATGATTGTAACACATAATTTTTGATGTAGTATCCAATTCAAAGGATGATGTTACAATTTAGGGTTATGATTGGGTATTTAATTAGGGTTAGGATTTAGTGTTCGGGTTAGTGTTAGGTTTAGAGTTAGGGTTAGGGTTAGGAAAATAATGTTAGGATTAGGGTTAGATTAGGGTTTATGTTTTATGGTTAGGGTTAGATTTAGAGTTTTGGTTATGGTTGGGATTAGATATGAAATTAGGGTTAGGGTTTAGTATTACAATTAGGGATTATAGTATTAGGGTTATATCTAGAATGAAGTTTTAGGGTTATTGTAATTATGATTAAGGGTTGTTTTTATATTTGGCTTAGAGTTGGGGTTAGGATTAGGGCCAGGGATAGGGCTAGGGTTAAGTTTAGGGATAGGTTTAGGGTTATTAGAGTGAATGCAACTAATTAATAAAATAAATAATATTTAGGGTTAGGTAATTAGGGTTAGGGTTGGGGTTAGAGTTTTGGTTGTGGTTAGGGTTATAAAGATAGGATAAAGGTGAGGGTTAGGGTCAAGGTTAAGGTTTTGAGAGAAAGGGTTAGGTTATGATTTGGATTACCCTAAACTCTAACCATAACCATAAACCTAATCCCAAACCTAACCCTAAAGAAAACACATAACCTAACCCTAATTGTAGTGTTTGAGGCTAGGCTCAAACACTATATAACCTAACCCTATATAACCTAACACATAACCTAGCACTAGAAAAAATTCTTCTCCCAAACAATCTCCTCTACTTCTATTCATGCCTACTAGAGTTGCAACATTCAACATTGGTGCTTCAACCATTCATTCAAAGCTAAGAATTTGAAAGCAGTGTTCATTTGTAATATAATTAATCATTTAACAATATTATAATTATTATTAATCTAATACAATATTAATATTATTAATAATATACCAATAATATTAATAATCTAATATAATTACTATTAATCTATATATAGATTATATATAATCTTAATATATCAAATATATCATTATAATTCATATAATGTAATATAATATTGTTATATAATATATTAATATTATAACATTACTATTAATCAAAGTGCTTTAATATTTATGTCGAGTTTTAGTACATTATATGACAGGTTACTAAAGCGGCTCCGAGATGCACGTGCTCAAAATCGACGTGATGTTATAATCTTGATGAAAAGTTGCTTGACGGTTATGTTCAGTGCTGGTGACTTCTCAAACACAAGAAGATGTGATTTTGGCCCTATTAGGAGAAGATTTAAAAGTTGATTCTAGAGCTGAGAAAAATTATCATATTAAATTATGAAGCCCCTTTCTTTGGCAAGGAGATTCCATGTGTGTTCAAAAATTCTTGTTGCACACATTTCCATTACTCATGTTGCTAAGAACCTTGCAAATCCTCATATTTGAAGATTGAAAAAATCCAAAGGTATATTTTATGGCCTCCCTTTAACCAAGGAAAATGGTTTCACAAAGTATCCTAGGAGTTTTATTATTTCCCTCATGACTATAATAGGCTCGGCTTACTTTATATTCACTACTCTAAATGGCGCCATAATAGGCTTTGCTTGCTTTATATTCACTACTCTAAATGGCGCCATAATTTTTTAAAATTTAATTAACATACTCTAAAACCTAACTAAAGCAAGTTGTAGCTCGTCAAATTGGACAAGTGAAAGGTCAATACCAGCACTGAGGAAGACTTTGGAGGAGTGAAAACAAGGTCAATACCAGTACCGACGAAGATTTTGGAGCTAAAACAAGGTGAATACCAGCGCCGAGGACCAGGTTGAGGGCACTCAGGGAAAATCGACGACCAAGGGACAATGAGTATTGTAAGTTTGGCACCCCCATTCTCTTTAACCTACAATTTTCATTCCTAGTTTCCAAGGATCTTCTCGGACATTGGCCCCCCCATTCTCGTAAAATGGTATAAGATAAGACAAAAAATAAAATAGCTTTGTCTTTCACATTTTTATAGTGATTACTAGAGGCACATAGACGAATTCTTCATAATAGATGAATTTGATCATACTTTTCCAATGATGCAACAGTTCAACTTTGGGGTGTATCATTTAGGCAATAGTTCAACTTTGGGGTTCATCATTTAGGCAATGACAGATCCCTACTCTTTCCATATGCTCTTTCTTTTCTATTTCTTCAAATGTATAGTTTATGTCTTATATTGTATTGAAATAGTTATTCCCACAACTTGTGTGGGACACCATACATTTGTAATTATCAATAAAAGACATTTGTGAAAATTTTGTGCAATCTTTCTCTTGTATACATTTGCATAATGAACTGCAATTCATTTGATAATACTTTTGTGTGTATGAATGGAACTTAGTAGAATTGAATGTGTACCTTTATCTTTATTTTTGCAAAAACTATCCCAACTTTACTTGATTGAGTTAGAAGCTAAATTAGGTAAAAAAATTGGTGACATCTTCTATATGTTTTCCTGCTAAACATCCTCACTAGTTGCCTAAACTTATCCATTGGGCATGGTGTCGACTCTTGGAACTTGACAAGACTTGAGAAATAGTCTTGCATAATGTTGTAACTCATCCAAAATAGTGCATAATGTTGGAATTTTTTACAACCCAAGTAGAACCTGTAGAAGCTTTTATGAGCTTGCCATACTCAATTTTAAAAGTCCTGAAGGCACTGTGCCAACTTAACGAGAAAAATTCAACAAAACTGTTATCTCTCCTACACTTCGGACTCTGTAAGATCCAGGAGGGTATCCCTAAAATATATTGTCATTCATGATGAGAATGATTTGCTCATATGTGGATAAACAATAGATAAATTCCAGTCTAAGTTTAAACAAGATAATCCTTCAAGAAATTGGCTATTTCTCAGGAGAATTCAGCTCTTATTTAACAAGGAATTGAAATAACACCTAAGTGTGGTTTTATGAAATATTCGAGTGAAATTGCCTGAAGCTATAACAAAAAATACAAGAACAATAAGCAGTCAGAGTACTAGTGCCATATCCTAAAGCACGGAGTCAAACTGGAAACTAAACTACATGGTAACTTTCATCTAGAGCATCTATGATCTGTATGTAAGGCATTACCATCCATTCATCAATACATGAATCTATTACTCTTTAGCAAATCCTATGTGCTAATTTGCATGAACTTATTGAACAACTAAAGCATTTAACAGGTCCATTGAACCAGAGCTATAGTCAAACATAATCCACAGGAAATGATAAATGAAATTTAATGAACATCATCTTTGATAGACTTTTCATTAAAAATTCATGCAAATTATTACAATAGGAGAGAAAATAGACTCAAAACAATCACAAGATTTGCATAAGTATGCTCCAAAACCCCATGATTTACTAAGTTCCCAAACAGACTCAAAGCTTCAAAAAATTGGACATATTCTTTTCTCTCTCTCTACTTGATTCTTCTCTTACGTATCTTAAGTAATTTCAACAGACCTATTCCTCGACCCAAAATTCCCTTTTATAAAAACAAGGGAGCAAACAAGCTTTAGGCTGGAGGATACACATGTCCATTTTTTACTGGACCGCTAATTCCTAATCAGTTATCTTTACATCATTTGCTTGGTAAGAGAAGAAAAGCTTAAAACAAAATGATGATTAATTTGTTACGGAGGAAAGGAAAGCGTGGTTCCAAGTATTGATTCCCTGACACCAAAGCATCTTTTAACCGCTCCATGTGCTGATTTTATTTGCACAATTTGTACCTGAATCCGGGAAGACAAAATATAACACCGTAGGCCAGACCTGTATTTTACATGACCAAATTGCAGCTCTCATCCCCATTATTTATAATTCAACTTCATCAATAAACATCCTTTTCCATGACTTAAAATCTTCCTCCGATGGCCAATTGAAAGCCACCACCCGGTCCACCATTTTTTGATAAGGTACATACTTTATCATTAATGACATAGTTGTCTTGTCAAAATTCTCCAGGAAACTAATGACACGTGATAACTTCTCTAAAGTTTTCTCCAACATGCAAATATTAGCATTTTTGCATATCTCATGAGTTTGGGCGGTCATTATATTATTCATTTGCTCCTTCCACTCCTGCAAAGGCTTGACACTATCCTGACTATGCAAAATATGAGGTAGTGGAGTCAAATCTTTTCCATCATAAATATCCTTCAGTGCTTTGATTTTGGACTCCATAGGAGCAACAGACCCTTGGAATTTTTGGTCAATAATAGTCTTAACAAATTGATATGTTGTCATGACTGTAGGATACTTATTCCCATGCTGCTTTGCTCCAACTGCCATAAATTTCAATTTTTCCATTCTAGGGCCCCATCTATTTAGCAAAGGGATAGTCAACTCTCTATCCCTTGGAAATAATTCAAGTGCTTGCAGCATCAAGGCATAATTTGCATGAACACCATTCAGCTTACTCTAGACCCGTTTATGTAGATGCCTTAACACAGTATCAACAATTTCTAAATTATTCCTTCCTGCTGCATCTCGGATTTGATTTACCATCTCCTTATATTCTTCAATCTGCTGGAGTAAGTTTCCCTAGAAGGATCTTCGCTTGAGGTACTAGCCTTCTCAACCGCAATAGGCACTTGTCTCATATTATACGGGACCATAGCCCAAGAATGAACCTGTGCAGGAGGTTGGGGTTGATCAATTGGTGGATCAACAATAATTTGGCTAGAGCTAACCTGCTTTTGGGATCTCAAGATTTCCATTTGTTGCCTTAATAAGGCCATTTTTGTTTCCAATTCCGCCACCCTTTGCTGACTCTTATTATACTCAATAATAATGTCATTATACTAGTTCCTCAGAGTATCTCGGTTTTTAGTTAAATCCTCCACAGTTGCCCTAGTAAATTTGGCAACATTCACAACCATGTCAACAGCCTCCAAGGTAGGGGTATCAGCAACTCTCTTCACAATCAAATGACCACTAAAATTGGATGTTTTAGTGACAATAGGTTTTTGAGACCCTGTAGATAGTGACCATATTGCCAAAGAATCCCACTCTTCACTGAAAGTTGATCCTTTAAGTGCTAATGCGCCTCCTCCTCTGTTGTAAGAAGCGGTTTATTTGCCCTTCTTATTGTATCAAATACTATAGCATCAGCAATATCCCATTCAGGGAGTAACAATATCCCACACTTTTGAACCAATGTTCTGCCCTATTCTGGTGTGATTTCCTTAAACCTCTCCTTCAATTGTACTCTGACCTTTGACTGAATTACTTGCTCTGGAAGCTCTGGGTGCAAACTTCTCTCATGTGCTACCTGCTCAGTATAAGATGAGAGATGAGCTCTCCATACAAAATCTTCAAAAGCACAGGTATGGATAAAAGAGTCATCCATCATGAATTCTTTGCAGGCTTCCATTCTCAAATCATCACTATTTGTAATTCCTTTAATCTCATCCTTCACCAATCTTAGGGTGATGGCTCCTGAGCTCGTTGCAATGTCAGTTGGATCTAGTGGCATTTCTGGATTTATTTCATCCGGAGTTACAATAATATCCTCCTCATCATTACCTTTCTGGCCAACATCCCCCATACTATCAGTTCTAGGCCTCTTTGGGGATGATGTGCTAATCTGTTCTGAACTCTTCGGAGGTGAATCCAGATCAATAATACCAGATACTGATTTCCTTAGGATGGATGATGCACCACTCATCATAACTTCCTCTGTCCTATTTCTCTTCCTTCTTGAAAACACTTCTATTTTCCCTTGAGGCTGGTAGGTAGGCCTTTCTTCGATTCTTATCTCAGGGTGCTACTCAGTAACATGTGACTTTCCCTTTCCTTCTACAATCCTTTCCTCCTTCAAGACTCCTACTATGCTCTCAAAATTATCAAGAACATAGATTTCCTTGCTAAGCTCATCTTTAGCATCAGGTACAGGATCAAAACCAGGTATTTTCTCCTGTTTACTTCTTACCATTTTTGAATAGGCAATGTACATTTCCTTTCTCTCATCCTGTAAGTCCTCATCAAAAATATTCTTAATGATATCTTCAGGATAGTAGAAATTGTGAACAAAGGTTCTAGTCCGATGTCTAGCCTTCATTTGGGAGATAAAACCCTCAGGATCATAATTCCTAGGGCGTACAATATTCAATCTATATGGCTTGAGTAACAAGTGTAAATTTCTCCACCCTCCCTTTATCATAACAAAATCTGCAAAAGTTGTATATTCAGGGAAAAAGGTTCCTTTCTTGTGTTCATCAGGCAAATGAAAATCTTGAGATGCTCCCAATTGCCTCATAATCTCTACAAAACCAAGTCTGAGAGGAACTTCTTTAGGTAGGGTAGACGGGATGGCATTGGTGCCAAAGACCCTGAAGATTGTAGTATTGTGATTGGGAAAAATATCACCTCAATTGTGGGTTAGATTAAGCTCAAGCCTCCTCTCCATAGGTCTTAGAAAGTCATGAATTTCTTTTGGAATCCTAGGTGGATCAACAACTAAAGCCTTCCTTAACTTAGATCCAAAAATATTATGAAAGGTGACATAATCAAACTTATGATCATTTTTGTCTAAGACCCTAGTCCAATATTGGACAAGCATTTCAATATATCCTTCCATCTTCCTCAAGTCCATATCTTTTTGAAATACCTTCTGACCCTTATATAAAAACATATGAATCAACAGTGAAAATCATCTGAATTTTACCCAATTATTTCCCAGCTTCAAAGCTGCTAAGCCAGAATCTATGTTCTTTGCAAGGTAAGTGGCAAAGTCATATACCACATTATAACCAGGGTGTTGGAGGTTGACAACCATATACATTATCTCTATAGGCACAGTCTTCTTCAGGTCAATCCCCAAAACTTGACATAGTGCACAGATGGTCTTCTTGAAATGAGGGGCGAAGTAGTCTACCGGGAAAGGTTCATGCTCATTCTTGCCAATAACAACCTTTTTCTAATTCTTCCCTCTTCCTGACACAGCCAAATGGGGTATCAAAAGGGATGTCCTTATCAAACCCTTAGTGTTTCTGTATTCTTCCCTAAAGACCTCCAATTTGATGGGAATCATATCCTAGCTCCATTCATGTAAGCCAAAAATCTCTGCAATTTCCTCTTTGGTTACTTTAATCATAGGCTTGCCAGGATGTGTTCTGACAATTTGAGTCACAGGATCGTACCTTGCAGCAATATCTTTTAATAAGTCTACATCTTCATAAACATTCGGTACCACCAGCTTACCCAAGTCCAGTCTCCATGGATTACACAAAGGAACAAGAAAATTTCTATTTCCAAACCAATTGGAAAAGAGTTGCCAACCAGTGTACGACAATTCGGCATCATGGATTATACATTGTCTGTCCATTAAACCTTCATGAATCATGGGTCCATAGAACAATATCCTTCCTTCTTGCTTCTTGCTCGTAGAAGGTTCCAATAGATCAATAATATCTTGTGAGTAACCCCTAGGCGTAGCCTTGGGACCAACAATTCGTGCCTTGGATGCCATATATTTTAAACAAAAGGGGATTTGAACTAGGGTTTTCTTAAAGAAAAACAAACAATTACACCCTATTCTTGACTGCCATTACAGAAAACTTTTTTATATGCACACAAATCACTAGCAATGACCTATATAAGCTCTAACAGCCAATTCGCTTAACAATTCACTAAGAGTCGAGAAGGACACAATCACCAATTATTCAATAGGAAACGCTAATATGTTCTGAAATTACAAAAGAAGGCGTTCATATCACTTACTATTTATTTTACAGAGTTTCAACTGTCACGATAATGGAGAACTGAGATAATAGTCGCTTTTCTAAACATCGAGGAATTCTTATAAACCAGAATGCAACACTAAAATAGCAATCCACTGGTTATTTAGCATTTAATTACGCACGCCGAGTCGAACTTGATCATTACTATTCGCTCATGTGAGATAGAACGGCTATAGTACAACACCAATTTTTTTGAAAACACGTCTTTGATCAAAGATACAGTTGGCCAGACGGACAGTCCAAATTTGGTCAACAACAGTTTGAACGACACATCCTCCTTCCAATCAGCAAGTGAGCAAGAATATTGCCCATTAGGTACCACATCAGCATGGAACAGGTCCCACCTCATTCATTAATTGATAACACCAGTGCCCACGTGTCAACACATCGCGTACCTCACAACGTTATTGAAATTGAAGTTTTAATTACGCGAGGTCAGCAAGGGACGGCCTAGATGCATCGGATAGTACACAGCTGTCAGCATCATCACCCGTCCATTAGTCAACACTCAAAAACTGGCCCCACCAAGTTACACAACAGGTGGAAGCATCTCGCAAGCCTCGCAGCATTTTCTATGACGCAAGCACAAACCTTGTGAGGTGTGCGATGAACGGTCAAGATCGCAATTCCTGCATCCATTGGCTAATACAAATCTGCACATGCAAAATAGTTACTTTAAAGAAAGGGGACCACTAGGCAAACGGGGAAATAACCCACGTGGTCAAAAAATAATTCAAAGGCTACGTTGTAAAGGTTAATAGGCCGAAAACCACAGGGACGCATAAGTCAAAATGCAAAACCGAAAGGATAGGTAAAAGGGGCCGGTGAAGTGACGGCCAAAAGGGATAAAACACGACTTAAGTGATTGAGTACTGTTGATGGCAAGTCAATGGCCAAAAAGAAAAAACCCCCAAATACCAGACCAGTAGAAAAATAACGACGATAAAACCACCCCAAAGGGAAGGAAAAGAAAAGCTCCACCACATAACACCTACCAACCTTATTCAACCTACCAAATGACTCAAAACAAACTAACTGTGCAAACAAAACTTATTCACTTAAAATAAAAACTATCCTAACCTAGACTAACTGAGGAAAGGAATACCTAAATAAAACCATTAACTGGTTCATGAAAGTAGCTACCCTTTCTTTGCAACTTGTAATGCTCCATATGTTTGTGAGCATCAAAGAGGAAATGAAGAAATGATAGATGTTTAACCAACTATTGCAATGCCTCATAAATGGAGAAAACAAATCCACAAATCCACAAATCCACTTACCATTCATGTTATCTTAAAATGGATAGGATAGTCGGATAGATTCCTCATGCTTGGGGGCAATAATGACTTGTGATGCATTGCTAGTTTCCATCCTAGTTAGATGCCTGATAGGACATCCCCTTGAAAGATTTAGATTAGTTTTTCCTTTTTCCTCTTTTGGTGTGATCATATCCTTCATCTTACTCTTATGGTGCTCTTGTGGTACAAGAAATTGATTTGGAACTTCATAGTTTTCTTCTTCTTTCAAAGAACCCAATAAGGTTGATATAATATTATCATGACTGCATTCTTCAAACCTTTCTACCTTTTTTATGGTTGTCCTGTTTCATGGCTAATTTTAGACAAGAGAGAAGGAAAAATAGCTTGCTTTTATTGATTGAAAGGTAAAAATATAGCTGAGTACAAGTCTGTGAAAATGAGTTACAATGCTATATTTTTCTTGAAAGCTCCAAAAATGAGCTACAATACTTGCTGAAAGAAGAAAGAACTAACTCCAAACTATCATTTGAAGTTACTTTATGCTTGCAAAGACGCTGCACAAAGACATTAAGTAGATTTGATTTGTGATGGACACATTTGGACGGTAGTAACAATAACTTGTAATCTATCAAGACTTGATTACCTTATAACCTGTCAATTTCTAGCGATGAAATGATAAATTAATCATAATGTCACCTTCGGATCACATCACCATGAAAGAACTTCATCCAACATCCTTATGAGTGCAGGCACCACAAAATAGGTATTTGTTAGATTTGTCTTCCTCAAGTGAGGGAAATTCAGGAAGAGAAGAGGAAAGTGAGACATGTAGTAGGTCTAAAAGAGGGAGATCAACTAGAGGTCAAAAGATTAGAAGAAAATTCCGTAAATGCATAGAATTTGTTCTTACTGAAGGGGGGTCATGTTCTTATGATGATGAGAGCATAGGAGACATCGAGGTGCCCTTGAGGTACAAACATCTACGGAAATAATGGGTACCCAAGGAACTTCCTCCAATAAACACTGATCTTTGTGTCAACGAGAGGATATATCACATAGCACCATCGTCATTACATGGTTTGGGCCTATTTTGCATGGATGGCATAAAATTCTGTTACGACAAAGTTACTGAGTTGATGGAGTATGTTGGACCCTGTTATAGTTACAAAGATTGGATGCAGCTGATTCGATATACACGAAGTATGCATAGGTATGCACTATCAACAAATTATATACAACTAAAAGATAAGGATCAAAATAAAGGAGTGGCTAGGTACATTGACAGGATGCCAAAAGCATCAGGGAATATTGCAGGGTTTATAAATAGTACACAACCTGGGTCAACAAATAAGCAACCCAATTGTATATTCGAGGCGTGAGAGGGAAACTGTGTATTGGTATGTGCGATAAAATCAATAATTGCAGGGGAAGAGTTGCTAATTAATTACAATTTGAATCGCTTAGATACAAACACAATTACTATGGGGGTGGTATGTACTATATATATACCATTTTACCCAACCTCCAATTAATGACTCCAATATACCATTTTATTATTATTATTTTTTCGTAAGTCTATTGGTTTCATTTTGGTAATGTTTTTTATATTTAATTTTTGTCACAGCGGGACATTGATCATACGAGGAAGGCTCCAGCCTAGAGCATAGATCGCGATCCATCTTCAGGCACTTCTATCCGATAGGCTTACATCATTGTAATTGTACAAATTAGATACGAGCAAAATGTTTTATTATTATGTTTTTTTCATGAGTTTATTGGGTTAATTTTGATAATGTTTTTAATATTCTTGTTGCAGTTGGCTGATCGGGGAAAGACACCAGCAGTATAGGAGAGCATCCATATGGAGGTGCAGTCACTATTATGCGATGATGACATTGCATTTTCCCCAAACCCTATGGATATGATGAGGAAGGCCCAAAAACAATGCAATCAATCAATCCTTCAATTGGTATTCGTAGTGCCTCAAACAAATGAGATAAAAGAAAGGGTTAAAATATTGTCTCAAAGAGCACAGAACTTGGAAGTAAGTTGTCATGAGATCTTTAATTATAACATAAGCTCATTCATGGTTTTATATTTTGTACTCTTTTATGTCATGGACTACAATATGTGTTGTTTTTACAAGATTATTTGCGTCCTCATGATCATGATGTTGGTCATGATCAAGGTACTGCAAGTGTTTCCCGAGAAGTAGGGGATGGTACAAGTGTCAATCCTGATCTTCCTGCGCATACAACACATCATCCGACCCCATCATCTGTGCCTATATTTTCGTCTGAAATGTTGGCAACACATACCATGCAGGCATTTGATAGTCCACCCTCTAGCAGTGAACACATGCCACTACATGTGTCAGTCCCTGTGGATGCAAAGGCCACTACTACTAGTGATGTTTTAGCAGCATTTCCTGGATCTTCCCGTATTACTAGTACGGGAACATTGCCAATCACATTTGTGGTGACCGAGGATTTCCTTCCCATACAAATAGAGAAGGTCCCAGGTACTTTAAAATGTTTTAATTATTATTATTATTATTTTAAGTAAGTGCTAACAGTGGGGATAGCGCCCTATTAGATTGATTTACAAAATGGTAATATTTGCCTACATTATAATTGTAGGAAATGATGTTTTTTATAAAAATCTAAGTGATATTTCATTGGAGCTCTTCGGGCCCACCATACGTACATGGTGGAATGCCCAAAATCAAGATTTAAAAGATGAGCTCATTAACCATTTAGTTTTGTTGTTCGGTGATAAAACATTCAACCGAACCAAGGTCCTTAAGAAAGTTGGTACCTATCTAAAGTATGTGAGGGACCAATATAGGTCACATTTAGAGAAGAACAGAAAGTATGAGCGTCCCCTCATGATTCCGAAAAGGGAGTGGAAGGGCTTGGTGTCAGATGGAAAGGAGAAGGCTGAAAAGAAGAAAGGAAAGATACTACCAGGCCAAGGAAGGTATGTAATACTATCAACAATTTAATTATATATTGATTAATCTTTCTTTTTACATAATCTAACATATTTCAAATTTTTCATAGGCTGCCCGACACATCGAAGGCAACAAAGGCAAGACTAGAAAAACACAGGCAGCACAAACTTGGCTCTGGTGGTTATATGAAAGTAGCCGCACGATTTGTAAGTATCAATAAATGAAATATTGCATCCAAATAATAAATTGCAAACAATTTTGGTTTTATCACATCATAGAAGCGAAATTCATGATCGCATGCAAAAATGCAGGGTATGATTTCAATAGAGTGCCCACACAAGAGGACCTAAAGATTGCCTTCGACCAAGGCTATGGAGCCTTGACTGAACAACTAAGAGTCTCGACTGGGCAAACACAATCTTCCACTACATCCAACATGCAGGTAAATAAACTCAATAAAGTTTATTTCAAATTGAATACTTGTGCAATCTGTTCAATATTAATTTCCACCATAATAATGTGCCTATTTGTTTTACACAGATAAGCAATGATAATCTTGCACATGACATTGGAATGCAGCCTGGTGAGGGTGGAGCGCAACCTGCCGATGAAGGCCATGGTGTGCATCCCGGTACTAGATGTATCCATGTGCTATACAAAACACAGTATGGATTAATACAATTAAACATCTTTAATTGCATTTAGTGTATTAATGAATGTAACCTTTCATGTTTCAACTTTAGAGCATGTAGAGCGTGATCAACATGTTGAGCATGATCAGGCTAGACAAGATCAAGAACATGATGTGGCTCCATCAGGTAAGCAGGACCACTCTAATGTTCTTTTAAACATTTTTAATTGCAATTGGTGTATTAATTAATGTAATCTTTCGTGTTTCAACTCCATATTAGGATTTAGAGGGTGTTCAACATGTTGAGCATGAGGCTATAAGACAATATCAGGAACATGATGTGGCCCAATCAGGTAAAGAGCACCACTCTGATGTTCTTTTAATTAATGAAATACGTGTAACAATAATAATAAAACATATCAATTTAACATTTCTTTGCTATTGCAGCAGACCCCCCCTTGCAGTCGCGTCTAGGCGGTTGTGAGTACACGACTAGGCGTACATTAAGATCACGAGCAGAGCTCGAAACAACTCAAGGGGGGACAGATGATTTTGAAAACGATACTCCACTTCAGCTTTTTTTAGCTGCAAAAAAGAAACAAAAAAAAAAAGTGATTGTAATCATATTATGACAGCCATATTTTTGATAATATGTAAAAACTGAAAAAATGAAATATGTTAATGAATGAATCTGAATATGTTAATGAAAAAATGTTATATGTTAATGAATGAATGTTATATGTTATTAATGGATGAATGAATGATTAATGTTATATGATCGGGTATGGGGAATTGAGAGTGATGTGAGGGGGGGGAAGGGGGAGAAGGGCTAAATGAGCTTCCACCTTCACATGGTTGGCCCTGTTAAGTAGAGATTATTAAACTACTCTCAAAACAAAGAGAAGCTCAAAAAGGTAAGTAATGCACTTTTCAATATAACAAATGCATCGTTTGAAGCATCAAACCAATCTGCAAAGATGAAAGAAAGTGCTAACTTTTCACTATGAACATTGTGTTATGTGTGGATTTGGTTTCAAAGCTCTGTTGATGGAGATGGCTTGTATGACAGCCAAGAAAATAGTTATCATTATTACTACTACAAATAGGCCTCATATCGTTGTAATAGTCTTGATCTTTCAACGAATAGGTTTTTAAAAAAAAATGCACTTTCTCGTTGAATTTACGACAAACCGAAAAAATGTCCAACGAATTTGCAATGTATCCGACGAAGTTTCACCGTAATGACTTACCTATTTCGTCGCTCGTTCGACGAACTTCTGTCGCTATTTCAATCTAAACTATGTCGCCAAGACTCTTGCCGATGTAATCTTATCAGTGTCATATAGCTGCTCAGGTAGACCTTCAGAACTTACTCCGATGATATATGTCTTGCTGATATGCTTCCCTCGATGAGACAATATGTGTATCTCGCCGATGAAAAGTTATCGTTGAGATAGAAAACCAGTCCTCCCGATATATCTTCTCAGGCAATTTTGATCGCTGTAATAGTCTTCATCTTTCACCGATATGCCTACATTTCAACGAATAGGTTTTTTTTTTAAAAGTGCACTTTCTCGTCGATTTTACGATGAACCTCAAAAAGCGTCTGACGAATTTGCAATGTATCCGATGAAATTTCACCGTAATGACTTGCCTGTTTCGTCGCTCGTTCGACAAACTTCTATCTCTATTTCAATCTAAATTATGTCGCCAAGACTCATGCCGAAGTAAGCTTATCGGCGTCATATAGCTGCTCGGGTAGACATTCAGAACTTACTTTGATATATGTATTGCCGATATGCTTCCATCGATGAGACAATATGTCTATCTCACCGATGAAAAGTTATCGCTGAGACAAAAAACCAGTCCTCCCAATATATCTTCTTAGGAAATTTTGATCGTTGTAATAGTCTTGATCTTTCAACGAATAGTTTTTTTTTTTTTAAAAAGTGCACTTTCTCGTCAAATATACGATGAACCGCAAAAACGTCCAACAAATTTGCAATCTATCCGACGAAGTTTTGCCGTAATGACTTGCCTATTTCGTCGCTCGTTCAACGAACTTCTGTCGCTATTTCAATCTAAATTATGTCTCCAGACTCCTGTCGATGTAATCTTATTGGCGTCATGTAGCTGCTTAGGTAGACCTTCATAACTTACTCCGATAATATATGTCTTGCCGATATGCTTCCCTCGTGCTTTGTCGATGAGACAAGATGTGTATCTCGACAATGAAAAGTTATCACTGAGACAAAAATCCAGTCCTCCCGAAATATCTTCTCAGGCAATTTTGATTGCTATAACAATATTGATCTCTCAACAATATTGCCAATACGTCGAATTTGTGTCGTAATGGCGACGGACTTACGTTGTTAATCTAATGGTTTGGCAAAGGTATGCCTCCCGTCATTCGGGCACTGTTCATCGCGTGATCGACGAAGTTGGCATCGCGGTTCCGACAAGCGTGCGTCGTGAGGTCGACGTTTTGCAGCCCATCGAGATGTAGACGAAATTTGAGCGACGATGCTGACTTCTGTTAATCGTCGATCGAACGACAATATTTCATAGAGATTCTGACGAAAGGCCATCGGAAATTGGGGTCAAATCTTGTAGTGATTCCAACAAGGGGGAACATAATATTCTACAGGATCACTATCAACCTTCTTGGCAGGACTACCAACATTAGCCTCTTTAACAAGAGTGTGATCATCTTCCTCGGAAGGAGAAGGATCAACATTAAAGAAATTCAAACTATTGCTCACATGATCTCGCCATACAAAAGAATAATCATCTTTGATAGCAAGTGTGGATGATGTTATTGGAAGGTTTGAGTGGATCAGGTCAGCTTTATACTCTCCACTAAAGGATTCTATAAGGTCTAAATAACCCTAATCATCACCAAGACATGAATTTTCTTGAGAAGAGGTAGAAGAGTAGACTTAAGATTTCTTGCTTCAAAAGGATCTTCTTTAGGGACATCTATCTCAAGAGTATCCTTTGTAGTAGGTACTATTGGAGTAAACATCGACACTGAGGGAATAAGAGTAGGCACAATTGAAACCTAACTAGCAGTTGTCATCTCACATAATAGCATAGCCTCAAGGTCAGCCTTGACTATGACTACACGATTATTGCAAATGAACTTAATAGATTTATGCAAGGTAGATGGGACTGCACCCATAGCATGAATCCATGGTCTACCAAGAAGAAGGCTATATGGTAATTTTCTGACATAACATATACAAGGGTGGGTAAGGTAATGGGTCCCAACCTCAAAGTCAAGACTATCATGCCTAGGGCTTGTTGACTGACATTATCGAACCCACGAATGTCAATAGAAGAAGCATTAAGAGAAGATGAATCAATATTAATCTTAGGAAATAGATCAATGCTACATACATTGAGCACCGAATCAGCATCAATGAGAGTACGTCTAATGCCAATATTGTTAATGTTAACTATAATCATTAGAGGATCTTCTTGCTTCTATACTTTTAGAGGTGAGAATTCTTGTGGATAGAACGTAATATTCGGAGAATCTGCATGAATATGAGCTATGAACACATTAAAACTTGTCGGCCTAGTAGGAGAAGGAAAGAGGATGTTTTACAAGGCTTCTTGAAGCATACCTTGGTAAACCAGAGCAAACTGAAGTAAGTCCCACAATGAGATCTTAGTCGGAGTAACATGGATTTGCTTGAAAATATCGTAATCACCAGATGCTTTAGTTGTAGGTTTAGATGTTGAAGGAAGACTTGATTGTTTATTCATTTTATTCACATAAGTATGGGCTACCGATCTATAAGAGAGAGCCACAAAAAGATTAGGAGAGTCACTATCAAATTGAACACCATTAATTGAACAAATCCTTTTAGGAGAAGGACTAGTTGGGGTCAGATAAATAATAGATCTCTTAGGCCTTTGAGGGGTAGTAGAGACAGATTATATTTACAAACTCATCACAACCAGTGGGATAATTATTTGAAGACATATTCTCAACATCAATTCAGGGAGGATCAAATGTGGAAGGAGATTCATCATTCGCTAATGCATCATCTCTAGAGGAGAGTGCATTGGAATAAAGAAAAGATTCACCTTTCATTAATACATCATCTCTAGAAGAGAGTGCATTGAAATGAAGAGAAGGTAGAGTAATGTTAAGAAAGATATCAATTTTTTCATCTTCTTGCAACAAGATATCCTTTAAAGCAAGATGAATCTCATGAGAAGGATCAAAGATACAAAGTGACATGGGAAAATCCAAGTCACTATCACATGCATGAAATGGAACATCATTAACACTTTGAATAAAACTAGATACTGAGCTCATAAAAGAGGATATTAAACTCATTTTGGTGATAGAACTAAGAAAAACCGAGAATCCATATTTTCTAATTTTTTTTGTATTTTCTAGGTTCTAGTAATTTGCATTTTTGAAGGCCTTCGGAGCAGAATTTGGGGTTGAAACTTGTGTTAGTACCTAAAATTTGATAATGAAAGTCATGGTATTTTAGGGATTGAATTAGTCCTCTAAAAGACCTTTCCAACGGTGTAAACGGTTCTGAATTTCGAGCACCGAGTCAAAATTTATGACCCCACCAAGTTGAGGTAAATAAATTCCTAGTTTTTCGAAAGATTTTGTGTTTCACGTTGGGTTCACCAAAATATAGAGAAGGGGGATTCACTACTCACGAGTTATCTTCATTTAAAGAGCCTCACGAGGCGAACTACTCTAAACTACCTCAAGGAACATAACGAGAGTTCTAGAATTAGAAAGAGCAGGTCACGAAGATTTTCTGGACAAGCTGATAGGCCCTCAGCCAAAGGATGGAAGAACAGGTCTGGGACAACAACGCGGCGTGCTAGCGTCTCTCTGGCGCGTTGGCGTTCGTACGGACCAAAAAGCGAGTTTATCACATAAAATAGATAAATGACTACTACCAATCTGATTGTTAAGAATATACAGAATGCGATAAAATAACAGAATGTAATAGAACTAAAATAAAATGAAATAGAAATGATAAATTAAGAGAATAAGAGAGAAAATTATCATAGCAACCCAAGTAATGAATCTCCCAACACGTGAATATCTTCAAAACCTGCATGTACAAGACCTTGAGAAAGTGTTGAGGTTGTATATGGGTTTGCCTCAGTCAAACCCCCATTTTGGTGTCCCCACCAACATGAACAACCAAATAGATAAAGAGAAATGAACAATGGAGTTATAAAATCAATCCTCGCTCGAGGAGGAGAACTCGTATCACAAAATAAAGTTGATAAAAGAAATCCTTGCTTGAGGAGGAGAACCCATATCACAAAATATAGATGCAATAGGTAGATGATGTGTGAAATCCCACGATGCTCGCAAGCACAAGACAAGGGAGATATCGCATGCAAGGCTTAAGGAATCCAAAGAGGGAGACAAAGATAGCTGCAAGAGCCAAGGGTATTGCAAAGAGTGCTATAAGAACTTGAGAGTGCTTGAGGTTGTTGTAACAAACAAAAGAGCTATTTAAGCAAGAGCAAGAGAGGAGAAAAAAGCAGGAACCAAAGCTAGAGAGAATCTAGAAGACCAAATGGATTGAAAACATAGCATTTAAGGAAAAGAAGCTTCTCGAGCTGTTTCAAGGTGCCTCGAACCGTTTCAAGACGTCCCAAGCTGTTACCAACAACAAAAATTGCTGACAAGTAGAAAATATGCTCAGAAATGGTCGCTTGAACGTTGAAACATTGTAGGATGCTAGTGCGGTGCATAGATGTTAGCGCAACGCACTAGTGTCTAGACACATCACGCTACAAAACGACACAAACAAGAAAAGCACAAGGTTTGATGCAAAGTAGACATGCAAGGGTAGTTGTTGAAAAGGGGTGTTGAGTATCCTGAGAGGGGAAAAAGGTTGATGTAGGGTCTAAAATGAGCCTACACAAATGCTAAGGGAGTGGACACTAAAGTGGATACGATAATGTATGTGAAATTGCAAGGGGTGCAATTTTACAACATTAGAGTGAGGAAAGCCATCGAAGGGTGGTGAGTTGCAACACTTTGTTGATTCTTCATTCCTTCCTTTTCATTATGATTTATCATTGACATTGCCATTGTGGAAGTGGGAACACTTACTCGGGGTTTGATTGAGGCAAGCCCCTATATGGCATAAAATTTTCCCTTTCTTTGAATGTGCAGGTTACAGGTTTGAAGAGGATTGAAGAGGACTTGAAGATCCGTTTTGCATTGTTGCATTTTTTGTCATCAAAGTTGTCAAGCCACAAAAACTCACCTACAAAATTTACTGACGACATTTCGATAATTCTATAACCATGAATCGGGAAGCTTAGATCTAGTATTAGAGGATTGTAAAATTAGTTTCAGTACCCTCTGTCAAATACCCCTAGGAAATTGAGTCCCAATGCACATGCAAGATCCAACTTTTGGTGACAAGTACACATCACTTTGCCTCTCCCAGATCCGCCTATAAATTTTTGTTTCAGTATGTTCATCTTTGGAATATTGCATTTTTCATACTAGGTCATATAGTTCAATTAGCTCAATCATTATAAATCATTTCCAATTAATTTCTAAGACTCAAAAGGATCAAATCCAGCTCTGATTTGCATCATAATGAAACCCTTGGAAATGTGGAGTTGATCTTAGGTTTAGATAATAAACTTGGCATCATCCCCTTTTCCCCATGTTTTTGAGAGTATGAGTTAAAAAATAAAATTGGATAATAAAATTCAATATGTAGCTGGAAGGTGATGGGACACAGAAGGAATGAAGAGATAATGAGAACAAAAAAATATTATGCAGCCTTGAAGAAAAGAAAAAAAAAGGAAAAAATAATGGTTGGAATCTGTACAATCAAAAACAAGAGAAGAGGCAACCAAGGATGAAGGAAGAAATTTCTAGAGGAGAGGATTTTGAAGGAGAAGTGTACAGATAAAAAATAGGTAAAGATGAGGCTGCAACTCATGAAAAGAAGAAAAACATGAAATGTAGTCAGAGGTGGCTAGAAGAGTAAGAATTGATAAATTGCAAATTGTATTTTGCCTATAGACTGAAAAATTACAATAAATTGTGTAGACATCTAAATTTGGTCACTTCCACATGATCAAAATCGTCTACTCTATTCATCTATGTCATTAATAGTGATTAAATAATTTATTTAATCATTATTCCATTTTCTGCCCGAGGCTCCTAAAATATTTAATTGAATAAATTAAATACTCTACCTTACACCTTTTTCTTCTCTAAATTAAACAAATAGAACAATTTATTTAATTTAGTCATTTGACCTATTTGGATTAAAACTAGTTTTTAATTCCTCATTTTCTCTCTCCTTGTCACATTCTCCATAACCCCCTTTTAATCCGGATTAAATTAATTAATCTATGATTAGGATGTGCACCACTTAATCAAGATTAGTGTCATGGGCGGGTGCATGGAAATGGGTAGCCATTCCGTGGACACCCTTTAAAAAAAAAGTTTTTGGACATAACGCAAGCGCATTATAATGCGTGCGCGTTATAACGCGCTTGCGTTATGTCATCGGTTAAACCTAGGTAAGGTCCGGTGGATTAAAATTACAAGGAGATAATGTGAGCACGTTATAATGCGCTCGTGTTATCAACTGTTAAAATTAAAAAAAGAAATGCAAATCTCTCATTTGCATTTCGACTATTTTTTGGTGCACCCGCAGCCAAAAACACCAAAATAGTGCGCTCGCGTTCGGGGAGAGGAATTTCTTCACCAAGCATCCAAATTTCTTCGCAACGATGGCAACATGATGATGAGGAGCTGTAAGAGGTAAGGATTCTATGCTTTTTATTTTGAATTTGTTAGTTTTAGGTTGAATTTGTTAGTTTTAGGTTGAATTTGATATCTATTTGTTTGAAATTTTAGGAGATGCAAATCAACCTGTAAACCCTCAAAATCCTCAATAGGAGGACCTACCAAATCCTCAAGATCAAAATCAACCTCCTCCACCAATCACTCAACCCCCTCCTGGAACTCAACAAAATTTAATGAGTGAAATTGAAAATAACAAAAAACAAATGAGGATTTGATCAATAGGTTGAGTGATCCAAATGGTTCAACCATAAAAAGAATGACCCTAGCAAATTCCTTGAAAGATATGTTAAAAAACGTAGATTCAATTAGCAAACAAATAACTGGATGGGAAGATAGGAGGCAGGCGGCTAGGGAGTATTATACAAATAAACTATCATACAAGGATGTGAAAGATTTAAAAATAACAAAAGGTGATTTGTGCTCATTATTCACCAACCCACGCACAAATCAAAATCTTACCCTCAATGCAGAGAGGTTTTCTATCCATTGGTACCACCACCAACAAATGAAGGAGCGATTTTATGATAGGTGGTACATGGTCTTCGATTACCCACCATCAAACAATTGCGAGGTCCCGCAATATTTCCTTAGGAAACTATACAGTGAGTTCATATTGAACAAAATCCCAAATTATTTTGATATGAGGGATTTCCATGGGAGAGGTGGGGGGTCAGCTTAGGATAGACCTGGTGCATAGCCGAATCCTACACGGCAAGGTAGATGAGCTCTCGCTAGGCCGCCTCATGAGCACATTGTTATGCCTTCCGTCGTGAAGGAAAGTGCTGACGTAGAGACATTGCAGGCAATTAGCACTTTGACCCAAAGTGTCATCCATCATACTAGCCCTATTCTACAGTGCCATCCAGGGGAGTCTTCTAGTGGTGGTCTTCGAACACATGTGTGTCAATCTTGTGGAGCTACTTGTTCACATGACCCCACCGACCCTTAGGAGACTAGTACGCAGGATCCATCTGCAGCTATGGAGATGGAGAGGGCAGTTGACATTTTGCATGAGGCATATGGCATTGATAGTCAGGTAAAAGTTATTGCATGTGTTCATTGAATTTAATTTATTAAATTTCAATTTTGAAATACAAGATTAACTAAAAATGTCTTATGATTTTAATAAAATTGCAGGGTCATAGTGTTGAGACTGGATACACCGGCCCCCCACCAACCTATTTTTGTAGTACACCTATCGCTAGGGTATGTAACTAGTAAACAATTATAAGTTTATTGCATATTAATGGAATTGTTTTACAAATGGTAATTTAATATGCAATTTTGGATGTTGAACAGACTAATATTGGAGGTTTTGATGGAACACTTCCCAGTGGCGGTGGATTTACTCAAACCTTCACGCAGGTAATAGAATAAAGAGTTTAACTAATGAATCAAGTACTTAATAGATTTTTGTAGTTTATACATGCACATCGTTGATTATGTTGAATAATTTGTTGTTTTATTTTTAGTTGTTGCGAGACAATACACCTCTGAAGCAATGGATATTGGTGTGACATCTGCTATACAATCCTCGATGGCTCTGATAGAAGAGGTATGAGGCAAATTAGTAAATTTTAATTTACATTTGTTGTTATAGATGTTAGTTAGTCAAAAATCAAACCATTATTGATTCACGTAGTTTTCGTCTATTTGTATGGTTTATACAGGGCTTGAGCATGCCTGAGCATGGGCGTGAGGATATTTACCTCATGGAGAGAGATCATGAGATGGCTGTAAGTGATTATTTTGTCAAATATATCATTTTTTATAATGTAATTTCTATATATTCATGTCTTTACTTCTTATTGTAACAGTTAAAACTTGACCATGAACTAAACCCTAGGAGGAGTAGCAGGAGCACTCCACAAGCACAACAAAAATGAGTGACAGACCTATCGCCATCCGAGCGAAAAGGAAAGGGAAAGATTTTATTTCCTGGGCATGGAGAGCAATGACTTTTGATTCCATAGTCTTTTATTGTATGCCTGCATGGCAGTTTTGTACATATTTTTTATTGGACATATTTGACATTGTATGCCTAGATGGCATTCTCGTAAGCCTATATGGCTATTTTGTACATATATTTCATACTTATATCGACATATATTTATGTATGCCTACATGGCTATTTGGTTAATACAAATATCTTTTTTCGATGCTTGTCCATATTTGCATTCTAAATTGATGGTTCAATAGATATGAGTTACGTATATTCAAGTGTATACTTTATAACTTACGTGTATACTTTGTGACTTACATGCATTCAATTGTATACTTTGTGGCATACATGTTTTCATGCATATACCTTGTATTCGTGCATATACTTTGTTTTAATTTGTGTATACTATGTATCCGTTTGTATACTTTTTGAGGCTTACGTGTTTATGAGTACTTGTAGTTCCCTTATTGACATGTACATGTTTGACTTATTCACATGTATAATTATTAATTGGTTAGCCGTAGCATTGATCTATGTCATCCTCAATGCCTGATCCTTGAGATGGAGTAAGTACAACCTCAAGGTCAAAAGGAGTTTCACATGCATTCTTCGTAGGCTCATTTTGGTAGTGAAACCAAAAACCTCTTGCATCATTGAAACGAAAAAAAAATTCCTTTATAGCAGGTCTGAAGCCATTATCATTCTCCATTAGTTCTTCATGTATCCACTCCCCATTGATGGTTGTCTCATGACCTTCATGAAACCAAGCACTTATCTCATTTGTGATAGAAGAAATGTATGAAGATTTATCTTCCTCCTTATGAACCATTCATTATCATGAGAGATGGGTTCTTGTGAACCACTACTAATGAATCATGGGTCAATGAGTTTGACTTGTAAAACTACACGATTGAATCCTAATAGCAATATCACAAGATTTATATATCTAAATACTGCCATTGAATCCTGAATACTACCATCTTAGCCACACAAGATTTTGGAAGATGCTTCCCACCCTTCTCTTAGTGGTTGCTCTCATTGCACCTTCTACCTAGCTTCATCTTGGTGTAGACAATACGAAGACCCCAACTTGAGATCTTCACACACGCAAGAACAACTGCGTCCTTCTTGAAGCTTGGATGAATCAACTTGCAACCAAGAACCCACACTACTTCCTAGTGTAGATTGCCTTCTACACGCTCAGAACCTTTTGCCTCTGATACCATTCTGATGCAGAGGACACAACACAAGACAGTGGCTCATCCACCCTTCTCGCTCCTTAACCTATTGATCACTACAGATCACTACTAATGAAGACATGTTCTTAAGCCTCTAATTCTATCCGCCACCTTTCCGCTGTTTAAAGCCCGAGTCACACATTGCTCAAACACAATGGTCGAGCGATGTAATGGTTTCTTTGAAAATCATTATACATTTAAAACCATACAAGAATTTCACACTCGGTTATATTACGTATATTCCCTATCAACTGAAACCGTTTTTCCCATTCCATTCGAGACTGTCATAAAGAAACCTAAAAATAAGACATCCATGACATTCAAAACAATAGTGAATCCTTCAAAACTAATATGCATTCACAATTTGCAAAACAATAAACCAGGAAAGATAGAGAGAACAACACAACGGGAAATGGAAACTCCTCTTTAACAAATTCTAGATATTAACACTTCAAAAACATACATGCTTTAAATGGCTCTTTGGCCGAAGGCCAGAGAGCCCGATTTCTTCTCCCTCTTGTTTACTCTCTTTTTTGTTTTCCCATAGTTGCACTCTCTATTTCCTCTATCTCCCTGTATTCGGTTACATGTTGTCTCTTTATAGAGATTCTAGGGTAGTTAGACAAATTGTTCATCTACCCGATATTCCCATTCGATTACAACTGCCATTTAATCCTTTTGATGAATATATCATTGCAATTTTAAACACTTAACCATTTCTTAACATGGTCCCACGAAATTCTAAATGACTAAAACATTACAAAATTATGAAGCTTGTCATAAATTTCAAGAGTCGAGGTGTCCCCGCACCAATATCCTAGTTGTCCCTTTGTTGATTTATCTCCTCACTTATCCATCTTATTGGATTATTTCACCTTTTACCCATCGCTTTCTTGAAAAACTCAATTTTAGGCCTTGTAGCCTTCTGCCCCAATTTGGCCTCCTAGAACCCGTTTTCTTGACTTTTCTCACAATCAGTCTTAACAACCCCCAAATTTTTTTGTAAATTATTTCTTTTGATCATCAAGGCTCCAATACTTATGAAGCCTTAGGTCCTACAAGTTTTTGTACATATGATTGTCCTCAAACCCCCTATTTTCAAGGGTTCCTATGGTTTTTGGCTCTTTTTCCTTCTTTGAGGGCTTCAACGACCTCCTCAGCTCTCCTCCTGGCACACACATGACTGTGATACATGTGCCTACACTTTGATACTCTTTATTGGCACAAACCAATCCATTTAGCAACTCTCCTTGCTGTTGTCCTCTCCAAGCTACTAGCCATAATGCATTTGCACTCGCCTAGTGCTTGATGATTTCATCACCTCCCTACAAAACAAGACCCCTTAACCTATATGTACACTATTTACATAGTCCCCAGCTTGATTCCAAGTGTCCATGAGAGGAAATCCATGGGAAGTCAAGTGGGACTCATTATTCACAAAACTGGCCTAAACCGGCAATGAGACCAAGAAAACCAAAAACTTGCAAAAAGATAACCAGTCGGTCTAGATGACTAATCTAATGCTACACAAGATAATTAAGTACACAAATGGAAGACTCAAAGCATTAGATAAGTCCCTTCAATCCATTCTTGACTGGATGAAGGCTCAAACACAGAAATTCAATGAAAACTTGCTCTCTTCCAATCACAAAAATGTACTCTCCAAGTCTCAATTCGTGAAAACAATCCTCCAACCCAGGTATTAGGGTTTTTCTGACCTTATATACCTTTCTCCCATGTTCTAGGACCCTTCGTTCGGGCTTAGAGCATCATTAATGTCATTTTCCAACTTTTAGGACAAATAGCCAAGGCAACATTGCTCAAAATGCTCAGAGTGTCCAAGACTTACCCAAACCGCAAGCCCCTAACAAACCTATTTCCAATTCACTCATCAAAAACAATCTTGGGATTTTATATCATAATCCTTATTCCCTCTTTCATCCTAATCTGATAGTAGCCACTTTTCAAATCAATCTTGGATTAGTACCTAGCACCCCCCTAAACAGTCCATTAAGTCTTCTATCCTAGGAATAGGAAACCTATATCTAATGGTTATCCTATTTATGGCCCTAGAATCAGTACACATTCTCCACTTATCTCCCTTCTTAGGTGCCAACACCACTGGAGCAACACATGGGCTTATGCTTTTCCTGATCAACCCTTGGTCCAAAAGTTCTTGAACTTGCCTTGCTGTCTCCTTGTTCTGCTCTGGTGTCATTTTGTATGCAGCCTTGTTAGGCAATGTTGCTCTTGGTACAAAGTCAATTTGATGACTGATTGCCCTCTTAGGTGGTAGTGTAGCTGGTGTGCCTTCACAAATGATATCCTTGAACTGATCCAACAGTTGCTTCACCTCTGCTGTCATAGGTAGCCGACTAGGTGACTCCTCCTCCTTTGGCTTCAACATGATTGCATAGACAACTCCTTCTTCCTCCTTCATGTCTCTTAGGAATTCCTTTCCACTCATCAAAAGTACACTGGATTTTTCCTTTCCCACTATCCTTCTTGGGGAAAAAACTTCATGGTTAAGCGCTTGAGCTAGAGTATACTGGAATGGGTGACCTCCCAGGAAGGCCTAGTGCCTCACCTCTGTGAGCATCACTTAGATGCAATTATTGCTAAGTGGGCCATTCAATATCATTTCAAATTTGTTTCTTTAAACAACCTACAAATTTGCAACTTAAGACTCCTCCAACCTAAGGGATCGATCTGGTGGAACATAGCTTGAAGTGATTCCATGTGTTTCGGTGCAAAAGAGGACCATGACTAATGTAAACATACCTATTTGGACGTGTTGGAACAGTCCGCTTGGTCACACAAGTTGCAGAACGAAAGTTGCACCACTCTACAACTTTGCACTGCTTGCATTTGATGTTTTTTCCATCAAGTGAAAATCCGCCACCACTAGAAAACCACTCTGAGATAGCCAAAACCGAGAGAATTTTTTGTAGACAGGCTCAATGTAATCCTATAGGATCAGACAAGAAGTTTTTAAGCATCACGGTATCCAAGTAATAGCATGCTGAAGTTTGCAGCTATTTTGCACTTTGGACCCTTAAGGGATCGATCCAGTGGAACATAGCTCAGAGCGATTCCACGTGTTTCGATGTGAAAGAGGACCATGCCTACCATAAAAATACCTATTTGGACATGTTGGAATAGTCCTCTTGCTCACATGAGTTGCAGAGCGAAAGTTGCACCACTTTGCACAACTTGAATTTGACACGTTTTCCATCAAGTGAAAATCCGCCGCCACGAGAAAACCAATCCAAGATAGCCAAAATCGAGAGAGGTTTTTCTCGAGGGGTCCAACACCTTTCTGTAGGATTAGATGAGAAGTTTCTAAGCATCATGGTATCCAAGTAATAGCATGCTAAAGTTTGCAACTATTTTGCACTTTGGACCCTTAAAGGATCGATCTGGTGGAACATAGCTCAAAGCGATTCCACGTGTTTCGGTGCGAAAGAGGACCATGCCTATCGTAAAAATACCTATTTGGACGTGTTGGAATAGTCCACTTTCTCACACGAGTTGCAAAGAGAAAGTTGCACCACTTTGCAACTTTGCACAGCTTGAATTTGACACGTTTTCCATCAAGTGAAAATCCGCCGCCACGAGAAAACCACTCCAAGATAGCCAAAATCGAGAGAGGTTTTTCTAGAGGGGTCCAACGCCTTTCTATAAAATCAGATGAGAAGTTTCTAAGCATCACAGTATCCAAGTAATAGCATGCTGAAGTTTGTAGCTATTTCGCACTTTGGACCCTTAAGGGATCGATTCGATGGAACATAGCTCAGAGCGATTCCACGTGTTTCGGTGCAAAAGAGGACCATGCCTACTATAAAAATACCTATTTGGACATGTTGGAATAGTCCACTTGCTCACACGAGTTGCAAAGCGAAAGTTGCACCACTTTGCAACTTTGCACAGCTTGAATTTGACACGTTTTCCATCAAGTGAAAATCCGCTGCCACGAGAAAAACAACTCCAAGATAGCCAAAATCGAGAGAGGTTTTTCTAGAGGGGTCCAACGCCTTTCTGTAAGATCAGATGAGAAGTTTCCAAGCATCACGGTATCCAAGTAATAGCATGTTGAAGTTTTCAGCTATTTCGCACTTTGGACCCTTAAGGGATCAATCCGGTGGAACATAGCTCGGAGCGATTCCACGTGTTTCGGTGCGAAAGAGGACCATGCCTACTGTAAAAATACCTATTCGGACGTGTTGGAATAGTTCGCTTGCTCACACGAGTTGCAGAGCGAGAGTTGCACCACTTTGCAACTTTGCACAGCTTGAATTTGACACGTTTTCCATCAAGTGAAAATCCGCCGCCACGAGAAAACCACTCCAAGATAGCCAAAATCGAGAGAGGTTTTTCTAGAGGGGTCCAACATCTTTCTGTAGGATCAGATGAGAAGTTTCTAAGCATCACAGTATCCAAGTAATAGCATGATGAAGTTTGCAGCTATTTTGCACTTTGGACCCTTAAGGGATCGATCTGGTGGAACATAGCTTGGAGCAATTCCACGTGTTTCGGTGTGAAAGAGGACCATGCCTACCGTAAAAATACCTATTCGGATGTGTTGGAACAGTCCGCTTGCTCACACGAGTTGCATAGCGAAAGTTGCACCACTTTGCAACTTTGCACAGCTTGAATTTGACACGTTTTCCATCAAGTGAAAATCCGCCGCCACGAGAAAACCACTCCAAGATAGCCAAAATCAAGAGAGGTTTTTCTAGAGGGGTCCAACGCCTTCCTATAGGATAAGACGAGAAGTTTCTAAGCATCACGGTATCCAAGTAATAGCATGCTGAAGTTTGCAGCTATTTTGCACTTTGGACCCTTAAGGGTTGATCCGGTGGAACATAGCTTGAAGCGATTCCACGTGTTTCGGTGCAAAAGAGGACCATGCCTACCTTAAAAATACCTATTCGGACATGTTGGAACAGTCTGCTTGCTCACACAAGTTGCAGAACGAAAGTTACACCACTTTGCAACTTGCACAACTTGAATTTGACATGTTTTCCATCAAGTAAAAATCTGCCGCCACGAGAAAACCACTCCAAGATAGCCAAAATCGAGAGAGGTTTTTCTAGAGGGGTCCAAAGCCTTTCTGTAGGATCACATACCTTATAATGACAAACAAAAATGAAAGAAAATTTGTAAAGACTTCACATACCTTAAAAACCAAACTTTCAAATGGAGGAATTCAACCCAATTATGTAGCCTTAGCTTCTTCTTTCTTCGAACTCCACAACAATTTGACTTGTTCAAAAGCTTGTTCCCTTTCACACTTCAATTGTATATCAGTTTTCAATGGAATTCAAACTTCAATTGATATTATATGTCTTTCAACGTCAAGACTCTGCTATTTCATGCAAAGGTGGTAAAAAGATCATGGAAAAGGTGATGGAAAGTGAAAAAGATGCTTGCACACTTCACAACATCATCAAATATATATTTTTTGTCAGAGCATGCGTAGAACCAATGGAATATGCAGACTGTGGGCCTTCAAATCACAGGTATATTGATTTTTTTACCGTTTTAGTAAACTACAAAACGTGCTCGCGTTATAACGTGCACGCGTTATAACGCGAGCGCGTTATGTTAAATTAAGTTTTCTTAGTGTATTTTTGATAGTATAGGGGTTTCTGAGAGAGTGGGAGGGAGAGAGGGGGAGAGTGGAAGATAGAGATGGATGGAGAAGGGGAGAGTGGGAGAAAGAGAGAGGGAGAGAGTGGGAGATAGAGTGGGAGATACAGAGGGAGGGAGAGAGGGGGAGAGTGGGAGAGAGTGGGAGAAGGGGAGAAGTGGAGAGTGGGAGATAGAGAAGAGAGGAGAGAGAGTGGGAGAGAGTGGGAGAGTGGAGGAGAGTGGGAGAGAGTGGAGAGGTAAGTGTATAGGGCATAAGGATTAGGGTTTAGAATAATGGGTATAGGGTTGAGGGTATAGGGCTAAGTGTATAGGGTATAGGGATTAAGGTTTAGAATAATGGGTATAGGGTTGAGGGTATTGGGTTTCAGATTGAGGTTTAGGGTTTAGGGTTTAGTGTACAAGGTTGAATGTAGGGTTTAGGGTTTAAGTATAGGGTTGGGGGATGATGTTCAGGGCTTAGGTTATAAGGTTGAGGGTATAGGGTATAAGGATGAGGGTTGAAGGTGTAGGGTTGAGGTATAGTGTTCAAGGTTGGGGGTGTAGGGTTAACTATATAGAGTATAGGGATTAGGGTTTAGAATATTCAGTATAGGGTTGAGGGTATTGGGTTTAGGGTTGAGGGTTTAGAGTACAAGGTTTAATGTAGGATTTAGTGTTTAATTATAGGGTTAAGGGTTCAAGGATAATGTTTAGGGTTTAGGGTTTAGGAATAATGTTAAACATAAAACCCTACAATCTCAAGTCTTAACCCTATACCTTATACCCTTAACCCTACAACCTAAAACCTAATCCCTATACCCTATACACTTAACCTCATACCCTTAACCCTGAACATTATACCTCAACCCTCAACCCTTAAACTTGTACATAAATCCTAAAACCTAAACCATCAACCCTAAACCTAATATCCTCAACCCAATACCCTCAACTATATACCCAATATCCTAAACCATAATCCATATACCCATAACACCCTCAACCTAAACACTTCAACCCTCAACCCTATACCCTATAGAAAGTTTAGGGGAGAGAGAGAGAGACCTAAGAGAGGGTGAAATTGGCAACCTAACTGGTCTGTTTGAAAAAATGGGTCCAAGAAATGGGGTCTCTCGGTGATTTACATCACCGAGAGACCCCATTTCTTGGACCCATTTTTTCTGTAAATCACCGAGAGACCCCATTTCTTGGACCCATTTTTTCAAACAGACCACTACATTTCCAATTTCACTAAATTGGCAACCTAACTTGTCCTGTTTGAAAAAATGGGTCCAAGA